>CM053628.1:3105874-3128746 GCA_028646595.1 Phalanger gymnotis | reverse complement strand
TAGGGGTTTGGGCCTGGGGCTCAGCACTTAGTAAGATTCAATGAAATAGCTGAATTACTCAAAGCAAACAAAAGCCAAACTCTTCAAGGGCACTTGTTGAACTAAGTGCTAAGGAGCCCATTTTGCTTACCAACACACAAAGACGTGTGGTGAGGAACCAGGAAGGACTGTGAGGGGAAAAAGGCCAAGCCTATGGGCAATAGTTTGTTAACACCACTCTTGAGTTGTAAAGATCTTGACACCTGAGGCTGGGAACCTCCTGCTCAAGAGATGGGGAATTTCTAGGTCAAGTATTCAAGTGAACAAAACAGGAGAGGCTTCCACTGGTCTCGTGGCAAAGGTCTCATGTCATCTACTCTTTCTAAAAGAGCATAGCAGTCCCTTGGTTGAGAGTTTCAGTGGTACAGCATCCAAAGGAGTGCCAAAGGTGTGCCAGCTGGTAGTGTCCAGCATAGCCTGCTGAGACCAAGGTCAAGCCATCGCTAGTCTAGTAGCAAAACAGAGGTTGGAGATACTGGCAGGATGTGACTTCTATGTGTATACGTTCTTCCTACTATGTGCTTGTGTTGTGTGTTTGCCCCACGGACAGTGTGCCCCAGGTTTATAAGGAAGCCGTTCTATTTCTTGCTATGTTACTTTGATGAATGCCTTTGTTTTGGACTAACACATTAGTGGGAGCAGGTGAACTATTAGTGACAGTAGCTAGGTGGCGCTGTAGTGGATAGAACTCAGGAAGACCTGAGTTCAAATTCAGACTCAGACACTTCCTGACTGTGTGACTTTGGGTAAGTCAGTGGACCCTGTTCACCTCAGTTTCCTCATCTGTAAAATGAGCTGGAGAAGGAAATGACAACCACCCACTATCTCTGCCAAGAAACCCCAAATTGGGTGATGAAGAGTCAGACATGACAGAAAACAACTCAAGGCAACAACAACGTGAGTTATAGTTTCAGAGAATGTAGACTCATTTTGAACACTTTGGCTGGCCAAAGTAAATAAAACAGATAACTAAATAACTTATTGTATGACATGAGACTCAAGTGTACATGGTAAACAGATGATATCAATAAAAATAATGGGTGTGGTTTGTACCTAGCCTGTACAATGACTTCTGGCATCAGCTGGGCCAACTGTCTCCTCTTTCCACTTGGACAGTAAACCACCCCTAAATAAGAATATTTTTACCTCTAGGCTCAACCCCAATGCCATATTACTTGTTCCTTTAGCAAAGCTTTGGTCAGGTTACTCTCCTACTCAAAAGCCCTCCATGGCTTAGCACTGCCCACAGATGAAAGCCCATATTTTTTATCTCAACATCCATAGCCCTCCATGATGTGGCTGTGATCTATTTTTGAAAACTTTGGCTCCACCATTCCTCTCCATTAACCCTTTGCTCCCAAAAAGCTGCCTTTACTAGAAAGAAAACCCTAGAAATGAAATAGGAGTAGATGCACAGGGCCATGAGCCACATGCTTCACAAGCTAGGGCTTCAGGCAGACCTTCGAAACAAGACTAGGGATTCTGAACCTTGTTGCTCCCACATATATGGGCATGTTGGCCTCAGAGTATGTATATACTATGTGTGTATGTGCATATACATGTGTGTATGTGACTGGCAATGACTCTTCCTCTCCCTATGGATACCACTCAGGGATCATCTTGCAGGTCCTTTAAGGGGCTGACAGCCTGTCTGCAATCTGGATGTCTGGGAAAATGCTGTAATCATTCCCATGGCTGGGTTATGCAGATTTGTATCGTAAGGCCTCTTGTAAACATTTAAACAATCAGATATGACAGAATCACCCCATGCATCACTATCTTTTCTCTGAATAACTGATATCTCTTTAGCAAACTTGGGTCTTACCCAAGTGCAATTTTTCCTTTGGAAATGTAGGAGAATGTGGTCTCATTCATGCCTTTCTCTGAAATAGAAAATCCCATTGGCTGAGACAGATTGTATTCTGTGAGAATCACCAAATCATAGCTGAAGGAGCACATGGCTGTTCACATTCTTTGGGGCAACAGAATTCTGGCCTGAATCCTTACTACTTAGACCTTGGGCAAGTCCTTCTTTTAGGGCTTCGGTTGCCTTTTCTGTAAAGAAAGGATGAGCTAGATGACCTTGAAGATTGGCAAGAAGCACTGGTCCTCTGAGGTCTGTGACCAGGAAAGACTGGTGTGGTCTCTAAGGTCCAGCAGAGGGCAGACGAGAGAGGAGGTAGACTGTAAGAGTTCATCCAACCTCCAACGAGTTGTAGGACTTTGGGGTTTGGTTTTGGTGTCCCCAGTGTCTATCACAACAGTGCCTTTCACTGCTTAACAAATATTGTTGAATTGGATTAAACTCAATGAAGCCTTATTGGCCATTGCATTGCAACTTTCAAACTCTTTCGAGATGCCATCGGAGGGCAGTTTCTGTTTACATTAGAGCTTAGCAGGGATCTGTTAATTGCCAATTAAAGACAGCTGGGTGAATTATCCTACCCTGAGAAAATGCAGGAAGTCCTTGATAAATAAATGAAGCCTTGCTAAGAAACTCTGAGCAATGAAGTCTCCAGGCAGTGGACCAGTGTGGTGGTGGGGCAGTTTGCCTCCACAATTCCCCTGAGAGTTAGACAAGAAGGTGGCCAGCAAGAAATATAGAAGACTGAGGATGTCACTACCCTCATGCATGGAAGACAAGGGGTATTATGTGGTGGCCTCCTGAAAGTAAACTATGCCTTTGTTTCTGCCAGGGCCGACTGACAGCTATGCATGCACAGAGTAGACAACGTTGGTCTCTCTATCGGAGAAGATTAAAGGGCTGGAGGAATGCCTTTGTACTCTCTTGACTATGAGGAAGAATGAAGTGTTCCCAGAAAGAATGGAAGCAGTACAAAGAAAAAATGGTTGTGAAGAGGCTGAGGCAAGGTTAGTGAGTGGGAAGGAGGAGAATCTGAACCTATGAGCAAAGGGTGAAGAGTAGAAAAATGTTACACAGAGAAGGAACAGATGAAGGGTCTTTGAACACTGGGAACTGGCCCCCAGATACGAAGCTCACTCTTTCTTTCAATAGTCTGAGGAAGAACAGCTGCTCATGCTCCAGAGAGTAATCGAGCAAGACAGGACCTTTAACCTAGCATGTTGCCTTGCACATGGGGCATGCATGTATAGGATGTTATGGGGAAACTCATGACTTGTGAAATTTCGTGATGGTACAAAGGATACCATCAGTTGTAAACTCAAATGAATTACTAGAGATTAGAGGGTCCTGGTCACCACCTCCCAACCAGTCCACCTCCACTCTGGCCAGAAAAGCTAATGAGTTCCCTTAAAGTCTTCCTCTCCTTGAAGACCTCCCAGTGGAGCCTGGATACTAATTTGTGGGGGTTGCTGTTGATAGTCCTGTCATTGCTTGGACTACCCACCGAGCGATGAACTTCCCTCTCTCAGGAAGGTTATGATTCTAGGGTAAACGGAGTTCTTTGGTGGCCATCTCCAGACTGCTACCGCACTCTGGCCTTAATTCCTACCTCTTCCCCAAAGAAAATTTGGACTCTGCCCCAGAAACCAGCCTAGCCTCTGCCAGGTGGGCTTCCACTTTAGCTTGCCTAAACCCAGGCCTTCACTATAGATCTGCCAACTCCAAACTAGCCCCAGCTCCTGTTTTCCAGCTCCCTTTTGGGCATTGTCTCCCCTTGTTAAATAGAGTACAAGCTCCTTGAGGACACAGTTGCTTGCCTGCATTTCCATCAGCAAATGCTCTCTCTCTGTCTCTGTGTGTGTGTGTCTGTCTCTCTGTGTCTCTTTCCACTCTCTCTCTCTTCTTTCTGTCTCTCTGTCTCTGTGTGTCTCTGTCTCTCACTCCCTTCTCTCTCCCTTCTCTCTCTCTCTCTCTCTCTCTCTCTCTCTCTCTCTCTCTCTCTCTCTCTCTCTCTCTCTGTCTGTCTCTCTCTCTGTTGCTCTTTCTCTGTTTCTCTGACTCTCTCTTACTGTCTGTCTCTTCTGTCTCCCTTCTCTCCTTCTCTCTCCTCTCTTCTCTCCTTTCTCCTCTCCTCTCTCCTCTCCTCTCCTCTCTCCTCTCCTCTCCTCTCCTCTTCTCTCTCTCTCTCTCCCTCTTTCTCTCTTTCTCTTTTTTCTCCCTTCTCTCTGTCTTCTCTTCTCTCTCTGTGTCTCGTTCTCTTTCTCTCTGTTTCTGTCTCTATCTGTGTGTGTGTTTCTCCCTTCTCTCTGTCTTCTCTTCTCTCTCTCTGTTTCTCTTCTCTCTCTGTGTGTGTCTCTGTGCCTGTCTGTCTGACTCTCTCTCTCTCTCTCTCTCTCTCTCTCTCTCTCTCTCTCTCTCTCTCTCCCCCGTCTCTCTCCCCGAGCCACTCTGTCTTGGATAAGAAACTGAGGAAAATAGAATGCAGGCTTCAGATCAAAGGTAGGGGCTTCAGAAGAGAAAGGCAACTTTGGGAATCAAACAACCAATTAAGAAGGTAATGATAAATGTTGGGTGGATTAAATTGATGCCCGAGATTGAGATTCAGCTTTCTGGATCATGGCTTAAAATATTGGCATGATGGGCTCTTAGCCAAGGGTGGGGTGCATCTAACAAGGGCTGGTAAAATTATATTTGCCTGCAATCATATGAATCTGATTTAGAAGGTTTTAAACTGGAAAGGAACGGGGAGAGAGAACATTCCCTGCATTAATCTGCCAACAAAAATACTAGAGACTGGAGACTAGCAGGCACAACATAAGAGGGAAAAGAGCAGAAGCTGCAGAGGATTAGGAATTCACGGGAGACGACAGCCAAGAAGAGAGGGACGGCCTCGGGGGTCTCCTTAGAAATGACCAAAGTATGGCCGATAGGGTGAATTAATGCAAAGTGGACAGTCTGAGCTCATGGCGATCGATGAGAATTGGTGAGGTGGGACCACGTGCCTGGGCGGAGACACGTCATTGGAAAGCAGCAACGGCATCGTCTGTGACGAGATCTCATGGCATGGTCCCCCAGTTTCGTTTCTCACCCAAGTGATCTTCAGCACATCTCCCACTGTTGGCTCCTGGATTTCCTCAGGAGCCTATCTCCTTACCGCACAGAGAGATGTTCCCGTCAGGCTCTCGTCCCAGGATACCAGAGCGCCTTTCCACTGGCTAAAAGTTGCCCGGGGGTCTGGTACATATCAGTGGGAATGGACTCCCAGAAAAGCATGTTGGAGGGGGGGAGTGCCTATGAATTGTGGTGAGCGTACCTTTGCACGAGGAATGGGAAGCTCTCAAGAATGAAAGTCTGGAGAAATAAAACAGCAACTCTTCCAATTTGGAAGCGAATGAGGAGCTGTCTAAAGAGGCTGTGATGCAGAGGGACATAACTGATTAGATTTTAAAGGCAGGTAATGGACTATGAATACAGAAGTGTGGCATGATATTGTAAGAATAGTAAATAATTGAAAACAAGAAATTGGCTGGAGTTGGTGAAGGATGTGAATGACAGCAGGCCTTTTGAAAAGCTCTCTGGGGGGCAGCACCAGAAGATCAGAGTGAAGACAAGAGTGCTGCATGGGGTAGATGAGAATAAGAAGCCTGCCCAGCAAATAGAACGAATGCCAAGATGCAGGAGCCACCTGAGAGCCCCGTGGGCCCTGTATAGATAGAGCGGTTTGAAATCAGGTCATTTCAGCCTAGCCTTGGGGCAGCAGATGATAGGCAGCGTGGAGGCCGATGGCAATGGGCATGGTGGCCAACGTGGGTCTGAATGGGAGTTGGCTGGGCAGGCTCAGCCATAGGCAGCTGGCTTGAGCCTTTCTATCACCCAGTCTATGGGAATAGGTCCGTCAGCTATGGACTGACTTCTTCGGGATGCGGAATGTGGGCTACATTAGGTACAATACATCCAACAGGTATCTGAGCACATAATGTTACCCCAATGGAACCGTTATTTTTCAAACTGTAGATCACTGTCACCCTAGCCCTTAGTGCCCGTACATATACATCTGGCCTCTGGTCTGTCACTTTTCTGCTTCCGATCCACTCAGACCCTCAGATTTTTCCAACTGCTCTGGAGCCACATGTTTCTCGTCTTGTACTGGTGACGTTTTTCAGAATCCAAGAATAAGACTTTCTAATGATCGCCATTACATTTCTTCTTCTTCGCTTCTAGAGTCTGTTGACATCTTTTGACCCCAACTCTATCATCAGCAGCGATCCTTGTCCCCTTCTTGGCATCTTCGACTTTTACACTTGAGTTGCACAAGGGTCCCTTATCAAACTTTGGGTCAATTCATTTTACTAAGCTCTGTATCTTTGTTACAAGAATGGGGCTTGGGAGGCAGGAGTTATTGGGAAATGACAGCCAATAAAGAGGAGCACTTATACATTTATTTGAATTTTCAAAAGGAAAAAGTTTAACGCAGGGCCCAGGAGGCTTCCTCGAGGCTCGCCTCCCTGCTCTCCCAGGTGCTCAGCCGTCTGTCTATCACTGCTTCCCCGGGTCTGGGTGTGCTTTGCTCTAGAGAGCCTTTGCTGACCGCCTTAGGCCACAGTAATGCCCCCTCTGGCTTTGTACAACACATCCTTAGCCCCGCTCATCTGGCTCTCCCTCCTTTTCATTTTGGTGCTGTGTGTTATTCAGTAATATGGCAAATATTTATGGAATGCCTACTAGCTACAAGACGCTTGGTTGGGCACACAAAGACAAAAGGAAACTGGGCTTTTCCTCAGAGAGCTTGTATTTGCCTGGTCCAGAGGGAGGGAACTGTGGAGACATGACATGCACAGACAAATATGCTCCAAGGGAGGGAGCCAGGAGGGTGGGAGCAAAGAAAAGATGAGATTAAATGTTCCAGGAGATTCCGAGGATGGAGATAGGTTTTCCTAAGGGCAAACGTATCCAGGGGCCAGAAAGCTCTAAGAAGAGAAAGAGGGTCTAGCCCCAGATCCTGAACTTCCAAGCCCAGAGCCTGGCCCTGCCAGACCCACCCTCCACAGAACTGTTTATTTGCTTAGCTTCAACCCCATCTCTCAAATGGGGACCTGCCCTCTGCTGCAGCTCTCTCTGATTCACACGTGACCAAGGCTGTCTCCCCATTCCTTCTCCCCACATAGGTAGAAATCACTTTAAGTAGTTGAGGACCTTTTAGGGCCAAGGGAGTCCTTAGTCCTTGGGGTCAATGTAGCAGGCCCAGGCTACCTAAGGATCAAACGCTTGGAAAGGCAGTCAGTGGCTGAGCATGATGGGAAGGGCTGGTTCTTCTCGAACCATCCTTTGCCAGGGGCTGCCCAGTTCCATTTAGCCTGAACGTTGTTGTTTCTGAACATTTGGCCCCTACCTCGCCACGATGTGAACTCTAACTGCCCACTCCTCAAAGTGATCTCTGCTTCCATATTCTCCATTACCTGTGCCAAGGGCAGGACCCCATACACAGTAGACCCAAGAGGTGGAAATAGAGTGTGGTGAGGTCAGCTGACCAAGGACTGGTGAAGGCCTGACAAGGGTAGACAAGTGAGCAATGAAGACACCTCCCTGCCCCAGGAATGATGAATCCAGGACCCCATCCCCTCCTTATCCCAGGTTCAAGCACATGGCTTCCTTGGCCCTGGACTGTGGTGGCACCTTAGACCAAGGGCTTGCTGGGACTGGACCTGCACTGTCACAGTCTAGAAGAGCCCATCTGGGAGAAGATACATATTCTATTTCCAGCCGTGCCTTCTGAACCTGTGGGCTCTAAGTACAATAATTGGAGAAAGCAACATGCACACATATGTCCTAGATTAATGACTCTTCTGAAGGCAAACTCTGGCCCATAAAACATTGGATGAGGGAGCTGTGAAGCTGTTGAAGCATGATTTCAGGCAGAGACTTTTCCACACCTAAGACTATGACACAACCTCCCATCTTGGGCTCCGGCTGCAAAGCCCAGAGTTAAAAGAGTGAGATTTTGGGTCACTGAGCAATGAGATGGCAGAAGCTAGACAATCCCTTGGCACTACAGCCCCAGGATCACCTGGGAGTGCGTAACAAACCTCCAACCTCCAGCCCAGAGTTTTCCATAGGAACATCAGAATCCCAATAGTGTTATTCCCCAAACGGGAAGGGAACAAATATGTGCACTGTGTTGAATGCTTTACAGATGCTTTCTCATCTAATCCTCACAACAACCCTGTGAGGAAAGTCCTATTATAATCCTTATTGTACAGTGGAGGAAACTGAGGCAGACAGAATTTAAAGTTTCTTATTTTTCCATGCAAGCCTTCAGGCTAATAAAACAGGATATATGACAGGTTTTATTTAACCTAATAGAACAGTGCAAAAGATGTATACCAAGCCCATAAAAAATCTAGGCAGCTCTTCCCTCTAGAGGGCCCCACCTCCCCTAGGGATCTTCATCACTATGATTTATATTGGCACCCTGGGATTGAAAGTTCCTCATTCAAGAAAGAATTCAGAGTTTCTAGGGAGTTGGTAAACCTCTCTTCTGGTGAGCCCCCCACCTTCCCCAAGGACTTAAGCAATTACTCCAGAATGCCTTCTGCCACTATTTCCTCCTCTACCTGTTTCCCATGAAGAGGTGGTCTTTGTTTTTGCCAAGGCTAAGCCCTCCACAGGTACAAGTGATTCCACTTCATCTCATCTCCTCCAGCAGATTGTCCCCTTCTGTCACTCTCATTCTCAATCTCTCCTTGTCTGTTGGCTGCTTCCCCATGGCTTGCACATATGCCCATGTCTAACCCATCCACCAAAAACCCTCCCTTGATCTATCCATTCTCACTCATTATTGTCCCGTATCTCACCTCCTTTTTCTGTCTAAGCTCCTCAAGAAGGCCGTCGACAGGTGCTGACTCTGCTTTCTCTTCTTAAACCTTTGCATTCTGTTTTGGGACCTCATCATTCAACTGAAGCTGCACTCAAACCTACTGGCCTCTTATCAATCCTCAGCCTTCCGGACTGCTCTGCTACCTTTGATCCTGTCAATCACCCTCTTCTCCTGGGCTTTCTGCGACATTCCTCTCTCCTGCTTCTCCTCCTACCTGTCCGACTACTCCTTCTCAGTCTCCTTTTCTAGATCTGCATTCAAGTCATTCCCATTAAGAGTGACCTTCGTGGCCTTTCTCACATATACTCCCTTCTCTCCTCTGCCCCTGCCACCGCCCTGGTGTGGCCCTCATCACCTCATGCCTGGACTATTACGGTAGCCTGCTGCTGGGCACTCCAGACTCCAGTCTCTCCCTGCTCCAATCTAGCCTTCATTCAGTTGTCAAGTTGATCTCCCTAAAACAGAGACCTGACCAAATCATCCCCCTATTCAATTAACTCCAGTGACTCCCTATTACTGTCAGGATCCAATATTAAAGTCTGTCTCACCTTCAAAACCCTTCCTACTTTTCCAGTCTTCTTACAGTTTAGTCTCTTCCACATCATCTATGATCCAGTGACATTGGTTTCCTTGCTGTTCTTTGCCCATGACATGCCATCTTCTGGCTCTGGGCATTCTCTGTCCCCCATGCCTGGAATTCTCTCTCTCCTCATTTCCACCTCCTGGCTTTGCTGGCTGCCTTTCAGTCTCAGCTAACATCCTTCATTCTTCAAGGAGTCTTTCTGAAAAATGTTCTTTTTGAACTATGGAGTCTGAATGCATCGAAGCATACTTTTTTGCGCTCTCTCTCTCTCTCTCTCTCGTTTTGTTTTGTTTCTTCTTTCACGTGGTTCGCCCACTGGTTCTACTTCTTCTTTACAACATGACTAATGTGAAAATATGTTTAATATGCATGTATATGTAGAGCCTATATCAGATTGCACACCATCTTGTGGAGGGGGGAGGGGAGGGAGGGGAGAAAATTTAAAACTCAAAAGCTTGTGGAAGTGAATGTTGAAAACTAAAAATAAATAAATTAATCTAAAATGTTCTTTTTATTGTGAAATTAATAAACACAAATATTTTAGTACACAAAAAGAACAAGGAAAAGGTATGTAAAAGAACCTCTGAATTTCTGTTATGTTCCATGCACACATGTATTTAACAAGGTAGTAACAAGACTGCTCTATTTGCTTGTATGTTCTTCTGCATGTTTATTTCTTTCTGTGAATCAAAAAGTGTTTTATTGCTCTTTTTTGTGTATCTATCACTACCCACTAACTTAGCACACCCACCTTCTCTCCAAGTATAAGGTCTCTCTTGTAATGATACATATAGTCCAGCAAGCTAGATCCCCTCACGGGCCGTGCTTGAGAACGCACATCTCCTTTTTCATCTCTAGTCCATTATGTCTCTGTCAAGAGGTGGGAGGTATGCTTCATCCTCAGTCTTTTGAAGTCAGTCTTGTTCCCCCAGCAACCAGTTCTTACTTGTTGGGGAAAATCACCTCCGGAATCAAATTTCCCCTTTTTGGTTCCTTCACTTTTTGAAGGATGGAATTATAATTATGGAAAGTCAAGAAATGATCAGCTGCTTGACTTTTGTCAGCGAGATCATTCCAGCAGGTTTCCAGATAATTGAAGTCCCCCATCCATATTCTATCGGGCTTCAATGTCAGGCTTGTGATCTGTTTCCTATACTCCTCATCAATTCCTTCCTCTCTTGGTGGTCTGTATTATATTTGGGGGATGACATTGCTTGGTTTTTCCTCCATCAGAATTCACCCAAATGCCCTGAACCATGTTTCCCCTTCTCCGGTTTCTTGATTTATTCATGAGTATGTCTTCTTCATATACAATGTTGCTCACCATCATGCCACATCCCCTTTTGAGTAAGGTGTAACTTTCCAGAGCCACATTCTAGGCTGGAGTCTCATACCACCAAGCTTCAGGTTGAAGGTGTTTCCTTTACAAGGATAGCCATGCAGTGTCTGCCTGAAGTGTTCAGATGTCTCAGAATCTATTCTCTATCTAGAGAAGAAGTAGAAGGACTTTCTGTTTTCCTGCTGCCTCCTCCTGCTCAGTACCCCAACTCTGAGCCTAACTCAGTACCCCAACAGGCAGCTCAATCAATGAAGAGGTTTCTCCTTCTATTGCACCCAAATCTTTCTCTCTGTAACTCCTCTGTCAAACCGTATGCCCCTCCACCCCACTGTGCCACTGATCTTGGTTCTGTCCACTAGGGCCACACAGGGCCAAGTCTAGTCTCTATTCGCTATATCTATATGTTAGATATTTAAAGACAGAGACCACTAGACCCTGCCCTCACCTCCTACCCTCCCCCTGCACCAAGTCTTTTCTCTACCAACATTCAGGTGATATCAAGCTAAAAGGAAAGGCCAGGGTATCCAGGAGAAGATGAAAGGGCTGCTTCCCTATCTTTATCCCACACAGCTCTCGAGTGACATTTCATGCCATGTTCTACTCAGATGTGTCCTACTTCTGATGACTCATGGGCCTCAATTGCTCAAGGGCTATTTTCTCAGAGCTGGAAGGGGCCTTGGAGATCATATAATCTGACCTCCTCATTTTATAGAGAAGAAAACGAAGACCCGGAGAGGGTCACACCACGTACCCAACATCAAGCAACCAACTCACCAACTCAACAGTGGTCTCCTGATGGCCAGTCTAGCTTGGTGTTCATACCCTCAGTTCTATAACGTTCATTGACATCTATGTATGAAGAACTTGATCAGCACCTGTGAGTGGGGAATCGGACAGAGAGACCAGCAGAGACCAAGACGGAGATGTGGAAAGAGTTCGGTCCAAAAGGAGTCTTGTTGCTAGGGTCCTAGCTTTTCTCGGACAAGGTATAGCTACCTAAGTTGGCCCTCCTCTCACCTGTAGCTCCAGATGGTGTTATTGCTGTGGGGTGAAGGCGTCTTAACTACCCAGTTATGAACTGGATTGGGCATGCCGGCACCTCTCATCGGCTCAGTGGTCTCTATCTATCAGGCCTGGGGGTGCAGCCTGGCATCAATCAATGGTGCTCTCAGTGTAGCCTAGGAGTCTCTGTGTGTTGGCATTTTATTAATATCTATAGATACATTTGGGAGGTAGGTAGTGTTATTCCCAATCTTCTGAAGCTGGGGCTGAGCCCATTTCTCTGCTAGAGCAAGAAGGGTGGCCCTGGGTTTCAAGTAGCTTTCTTGGCACCCCTTCATCACCTTACTGCTCCTGTTACCCTGGAGCCCAGGCTTTGCTCCCCCCCTTTCCCATTCCCCTTCCTCCTCCACCCCCAACACACATGCGAGCACGCACGCATACACACACACACACACATACACGCACACTCAACACTGCCCCCTAAACTTAGCAGAGCAGATTGGGGGGGGTAGGGGTAGGAAATGGCCTGTGGCCCCAAGGAAATCTGGCCTCAAAGCTATACTCTCCCCCACGACTAAAAGCGTTCTCACTTTTTCCTAAGGTGGGCATTTTTAATAAAGTCATTTGCTCATTTGGAAAATGTAGACAAATTAATTTTCAATGGCTCTGGGGCTTGGAAAATTAGCCCATATGTCATCTCCCACACTGTGACAGATAGTCTTGATGAAGACCCAGATGCTTTGTGGGCATGGAGGCAGGACCATGGAGATCAAACAGCATCTCCTCAGCCTCATAGCTGGATTCCCTAGTGGCCTGTCAGGATGGGGCAGCAAGAGGTCAGGTGGAATGACTGGGTTTGAAGGAAAGCCAAGAAGGACATCCTCACTGGACAGGAACAACATTGGGACCCATAGGAGGGGTAGAGGAGATGGGAGAAGAGGATCAGCACAGAGAGGCCACAGTGGTGCCTTCCATTTCCTGGGCCCACTCTCTGCGTCCGGGGTCTACCGGAGTGCCCCTAGAGTCATGGGCCCCCATGGGCCCAGCCCACATCCCGTTTCTTCCTTCTATGCTTTCTGCCCAAGGCTGATCCTCCAATTTAGGCCAGAATCACCTAGTGGCTCATTTTGCAGGCTTTCTGTTTCATGTGTCTGAGCTTTAGTTTCTCAATAAAATTCTAAGCTTCCTGACCTATTGGCAGCAGGTCTGGGATTGCACTGGTCACTGATAGAACTAGTGGATGCCAGCTTCCCAGTCCTGCTCTGGGTCTCTTTGGGGTGAGCTGCCTGCGCTGTGTTCCCCTAAGGTATCCTCGGTCTATGCTCTAGGTTCAGTCAGGGTGATCATGTTGATTGTGGGGAAGGCACGTTCTCCTCCCTTAGGCCTTTCTTATCACACAGGGTCTGATGGTAAAGGACAAAGACTGAGAACCGAATCGCGGTCCAACATGTATCAGTAACTCCTATGGATTAGGTTCTGCTTAGCAAGAATCTAAGTCCCCACTGTGGGTAGGCCAGGCACTGTGGGAGACCCCGAGAGGTGGAGACAAAAAGGAAGAGTCCTGCTCCGTAGTGCTGAGCCTAGAGTCAAAGAGACCTGAGTTCAAATCCAGCCTCAGACACTCCCAGGTGTATAACTCTGGACAAGTCACTTAACCTGCCTGCCTCAGTATCCTCAACTATAAAATGGAGATCATAACAGCAGCTACCTCCTAGGGTCATCGTGAGAATCACATGAGATATTTGTAGAAAGTTCAATGCCTGGCACATAGTAGGCACTACATAAGTGCTTGTTCCCTTCCCCCACTGCAAAATTAATACAAAGTAGATATAAGATAATTTAGAGGGGGAGGGGAATAGAAATGTCAGTGACTGGAAGAGGAAGAGTTAGCGAAGCTCTCAGTGGAAGGAGACACACGAGCTCAGCCTTCAATGGAGCTAGGAGTCCTAAGAAGGGGAGAGGGGCCCATTCCAGGCAGGAGCCAAATGGCCTTGGTCTCTCTATGCAGATCAGACAGTGGATGGCCCAGAGAGAGGAACTGAACCCCGCCCCCCAGCTCTCAGATCAATTGGGGGGGGCACAGTGGGAACCAAGTGAAAGAGCAGGAGGCTGATTAACTCAGTGCCATCCCATCTCCACCACTGGAGAATCGTCTGGAAGAACATGGCCCTCTGCTGGTGGGTCATGGAGGTGTGTCGGGAAGCGACATTGTCACATTTATTTATTTACTAATTTACTGTATAACTTTTGGGCAAAGACCTGTTAACCTTTCTGTCAATCCATTCATCCACAGCATTGATTAAGTGCCTAGCGTGTGCCTTGCTTTTCTTTGGGACATAGTGACTAGAGGGTTGGATTTCAAGCCAAGGAGACATAAATTTCACCTTCAGGCATTTGAGCTGGGTGTGGACCAGAGTAAGGCTCCATCTGCCCAGGAGGCCAGATCACAGGCTTCTAAATTAACCAGTCAATGGACATTGATTAAGCACTGCCATAAGCATTGTGAATTAGTGAAGAGGTTATCAGGGGCAGCATTAAGTGAGCGATGAGCTCCAATACTCTGCTTCTCAGAGGCAACAGGTTGTAGCCAACGGTGTTCAAGATTTGGTGTCTGGAAGACTTAGGTTTGAATCCTGCTTCTGTTACTGGACAAATAAGCCTCAGTTTCCTCATCTGTCAAATGGGAGTAATGATAGCACCAACCTCACAGGGTTGGTTTGAGGCTCAAGTGAGCTAATATCTGCACTTCCAATCATCTCCCGGTCTTGTGTGGCCATTGTAAAGATCTGAGGTAACTCCTTGCTCTATTCTTAAGGAAAGGGATCTCTTACTGATGAAACGGACCTCAGATACCACAGAGTCCCTCATTTTACCCAGCAGGGAACTGACGACCAGAGAGGGGAAGAGACTTCCCTACGATTGCAGCATTCCGAGGTAGCCTCCTGTGATACTGCACTACCTTAGGACAGGCCCTGAAGACATATGAAGTATGAGATAGCCAGAAACCGCTATGAAAATCCTGAGTCAAGCAGAAGCTGGAGGCCGAGGTATTTTTAGATGTGTCAAAGAATATTTCCCAACTCAATGGAAACACAAATGTTATTTCAAAGTGCTGGCAAGTGCCTAGTTGCCTCTGCTCCTCCCCATTCTGCTATCCAACGGGGCCAGTATCTGTCATAGTGCTCGGTCAGTGGGATGCAGAAGGCCTAGTGGACCGATTGTCTACCCTGATCCTCAGAACAGACAGTGGAGGTGTGTGCAACTCCATCAGTACTCCCCTCCTTACTGGGCCCAGCTCTGAGTGTGCAGTCCCCTATCTCCACTTTCTTTCTACTATCCAGCCAACTCAGCCCTGCATTAGGAAAGAATTGGGAGAGGCCCTGTGGTATGATGGAGTCAGCAAGACCCAGTCCAGATCCTGCCCCCTCTGGCTATTGCCAAGCCACTTGCCCTGTATGGGCCTCAAGTTAAGTCCACATAGCTATTAATGATCGTAAATGCATTGTAAGCTTCCTCAGTGGAGGGAGTCTCCACACTGGGAGTTGTTCCGTCCTGCCTCCCTGCCTCCGTGGGTCGCATTCCCTTTCTGCATCTCTAATCTCTATGGCCCTAAAGCCCTTCTGATGTTGGATACTTGAAGCCCATTTTCTCATAGGAACAATGGGACATGTGGCACTTGGCTCTTAGACCAGCTCAGTAATAGATTTCCGATTTCAATTCACAGGCATTTATGGAGCACCTACTATGTGTCAGCACTATGCTGAACACTTTACAAACATCTCATCTGATCTTCACTTCCACCCTGGGAGGCTAGTTGCTAGTATTATTGTTACTTTATAGATAAGGAAATTAAGGCAGAGAGAGGTCAGGTGACTTCCCCAGGGTCACACAGCTGGTAACTGTCTGAGGTTTGAACTCTGAGCTTCCTGACTCCAAGTTCAAGGCTCTGTCCCTCTGGCTGTAGTTCTGCATTTTGGCAGTAGGCGACTATATGGTGCCAGATGGAGGAAGGGTAGAGTGGGCAGAGTGCTGAAGTGGGCAATTCCCCACTTGTGTGGCCTTGAACAAGTCACTGGGCCTCAGTTTCCCCATGTACTAGGTTAGTTTCAAGGGTTTTTACTTGAAAGGAAGAGAAAGAACTCATCTTTGTAAGAGCCTTCTTAGATACGATTTCAGCCCTGGGAAGGATTTCGAAATGGAACAAGATTGTCACTGGCACCCTTCACCTCCCCTTCTGTGCCCTTTTTCCTCAGGCAGCCCAATGGTCTCATGTTGCCCTAAGATTTAAGTGAGGCTTACATGAGAGAATGTGAAATGCTTTGCAAACTTCAGGGTGGTATAGAAACGTCTGTTCTTTTTAACAAATGTATGGGTCGTGACAGCCTCGATATCCTCCCCCCCTGCCCCGCCGGCTCTTCCAAAGGGAAATGTGCCCACAGAATAGGTCTTGTTCCTCGTAACTAAATGTTGTCATCCTTTGTAATGCCCATGTCCCAAACAGCCTCTGTTTGGCCATCTTTGGCCACTCCCACCCAACTGGGTCCCTGTTGCATGAGGCCAAGCTGGAGAAACCTTCCACCCTGGCTCCCCTGCCTCAGGACCCCCCGCCAAGGCTGGCAGGCTGGCCAGGATTCACGATTTCATTGGTGGTGCTGGTTATTCATTCATTTGTCCCAGCTGCCTAGGCCTTGGCTGAGGTCACAATTGGTTGCCAGGGAGATGATTAAGCCATCACAGGCGAGATGAAGAGATAAGGTTGGGAAGCTGAACAAGAACAGAATCTTCTTAAACTGAGACGTTCTGGGGCTGTGCTGATAACTAGAATAAAGCAACCAAAGCCAGTTAGGAACAGAGCCTGCGCACGTGGTGCCTAGGCAGGGGGGCATCTGCACTCTCATGCTCAGCGCCTTCCTTTCTGGGAGCCATTGACATTGAGGCAAATGGCCACTGAAAATGAAAGAGGGGAGTCCTTCTTGAAATAGAGAGTTGGCTGAAACAGATTCAGTCGGGCTAGACTGTAAGCCTTACGCAGACCACTCCTCAGTCTGTCTATCTAGTCCTTCCCTCTGACCTAAGTTCCAGTCTCATCATCGTCAGCTACACCAGGCTGTCCGAAGGCGCCTCAAACTCAACGAGCCAGAGCAGAAGTCTTTCCCTCCATACCAAAGCCATTCATCCTCTACACTTCCTCATCTCTATTGAGAGGCACACTAACCTGTCAGGCCATTCAGGTCACAACCTCAAAGTCAGCCTCGAGCCTTGTTTCCCTCACTCCCCGTATTCACTTAGTGGCCGAGTTTTGTCCATTCTACCTCCACAGTATCTCTTCAATATGAGCCCCTTTCACACAAATGATTACCGTCCTCTTTCAGACCCTTGCCATCCCTTGCACTACGAGAAGCAGCCTCCTATTTGTTTCCCTGCCTCATATCCATCCCCTCCATGAGTTATCCTCAACACAGTCGCCAACAAGGCATTTCCTTAAACACAGAGCTGACCACGTTAGTCTCCCACTCAAAAATCTTCAAGGGTTTCCCATTGCCTCTAAGATAATGTCTGGAATACATTCCTTTCTGTTCCTTCGAATTCCTAGCCTCCTTCTCCAAGGTGGCTTAGGTGCTGCCTCTACCGCCTCCTTAATAGCCCATGCTTTCTACCTCTTAATATGCCCTTTCTGTCACTTGGCATCTACTTCGTGTGCACCCATCTGCCCCATCAATAGTAGCTCCTGGAGGACATCTGGAGCAGTGGCTTGTCCAGAGCACCCACTTGCCAAAGATTTATTGAATAGAATTTCTAACAACTTATCACCTGCCAACGGTCTCGTCCCTTCCTGAGCTCCTCAGACTTCCTCCCAGTCCCAGCTTTGTCATTAATTAGTCACATGATCTCTTCGACGGGCCTCGGTTTCCTAATCTGTTAGTAAGCCAGACTTGGTGGGCTTTCACTGACACATCTGTGTCTTCGCTGCTTTGCTCTTGTCATTTGCCTTTTCCCTCAGCTCCCTCCCAAGCTGCATGAATGAGGTGTAAAAGGGGCCAGCACTGGGATGCGGTGAAAATCACAGGCATTGGCCAAAAGGCAAATCTCACAGCACTCGTGCCCGACTCTCTGTGACCTTATTTGGGGTTGTCTTGTCAAAGATATTGCGGTAGTTTGCCACTTCCTTCTCCGACTCATTTTATAGATGAGGAAACTGGGGCAAGCGGTGTTAAGTGACTTGCCCAGGGTCACATATTTAGAAGTGTTTGAGGCCAGATTTGAACTCAGATCTTGCTGACTCCAGGCCTAGCGCTCTATCCAATATGTCACATAACAGTATTGATGTCAGTCGTAATGTGTCAAATCCTCAAAGAAATTCGGCCTATGTTGTGACAGTCCTCTCCCCCATGGCAGCCCTAAGGATTGTAAGGACATGAGGTCTGAAACCTGCCCATCTGGAAATGTTTAGAGGCACTGGAGGCCATTTCCTGGAGGCGGATGAGAGTTTGGCATTTGGGACCCAGGATCAGGCTGTGCTCATCTTCCCTTGGGCCCAAAGCTCCTCTAGGATTTCGGCGGAAGTCCACAGTGATAGCTGGGGGGACCAGGGAGCTCCTGAGATCTCAGCGAGCACACAGTTCTGAAGGACCGTTGGGCAAGCTGCTAAAAGTGAGTGGGTTGGGACCCGTTGGGAAGGCATCCAGAGCTTCGAGGTCAGGGCCGGGAAGCCCCACCATGGGAGCCGCATTGTGGAGCTATGGAATGTCTTTATGCACAAGGGCTCTGAGAGCCCCCCAGACAAGGCTGTGCTAAAGGGCTGCAAATCCAGGGATGAGGTCTAGTGACAAGAAAAGTTTCTGCTCTCTCTGCAGGGGTTGGCCTTCCCTTGGCATCTGGGAATCTTCAGAACTGGGGGCATTTCCTTAGTGGCAGTTGGAGAGGAGCAGGGACCCCCAGAGTACAGACATCGAAGTGGGGTGTCAAGCAGAGAGTGCCCCATCCCCCATGCTTGCTCCTCCCTACCTCCGGCTTTTACTCTTAGCCACTAACATTTCCATGGCACAGTAAGGTTTGCAGAATGCTTTAGGTATAGTATCTATTTTGATTCTCCCAATAACCTTGGGAAGGAGGCACTATTATTATTCCCACTTTATGGATGAGGAAACTGAGGCTGAGTGGCTTTCCCAGGGTCATGCAGCTAAGAAACATCAGAAGTCATATTCCTGACTCCAGTGTCCCACCTGGCTCCTTCATCCCTACCCTGGAAGGCCCTTTCGCTCCGGCCTCTCCAGATTCTCCATGTAGTCTTCTCTGACCAGTTCAGCCCACGTGGATCAAAGGAGAGGATGTCAGTGAGATCCCAGAGTAGCATACCTTCCTCATGGAAGGAATCGGCTTGGCCGGTATTTTCAGGGAAACTGAAAATTGCTTCCCCTGCCCCAACCCTCCGCCAGAAGGATTGGCTGGGAGATGCTCCCTAGCCCAGTAGATTCTACCTCCTGTGCTCACTCTCACCACCTGGGAAGGAAGGCAGCAGGGAAGGCTTGACACTCCTTCCCTTCTCAACAGGGAAACTGAGGCCCAAGTCAGAGCAGGAACTTGCCCAGAGCCGCCTGACTGGGAAACGACAAAGCTGGGTAATGAAGTGACCATAGTGCACAGAATGGTGTGCAGAGTTCTTTAAATTCAGCACCCGGCCCATCACGAGAACCCTGAGAGGCCTCCCTCCTCTTCAGTTTATAGAGGAAGAAGTGGCAGCTCAGAGAAAGGAAGCAACTGGCCTCAGGGCAAACAGGGAGAAAAGAAGACACCAGATCTTGTGATTCCAAGGCCAAAGCTCTTCTAACGAGGTCCTTGCTTCCCAATGGGCAGGGCACGGCCCCCTCTGGCCAGGTCAGCAGAGGGGAGGGTTTGCTCCAGGCCCGAGCTCGCCCTGTCCCCCTCTTCCACACCCCCACGCCTGGAATGACCTCAGCAGCCATCAGGAGACACATTAGGATCATTAGCCCACTCGCTTTCTCTGCTCCCTGCCAGCACATCCGGTGGCTTCATCATTCAGGAAGGTACATGATGTTTCAAATAAACAAGGGGGGAAGGGGAAAGCGAGTGGGGAAAATCGGAAACGTGTGCCAGTCAGAACATGAGTGCTTGGCTTCGAACACAAAAGGTCCTTCGCTCTCTCTGTTCTCCTCATGTCTTAACTCATCAAGTGGTATTCACTCTGTGCTGGATTTTGCTCGTACCTGATGAGCTGACAGAGGCAGGCGCCCACTTAGGCGGCTCTGACGTCTGCTAGCCGACAGCCCTGGTGGGAAGCAGCAAGCCGCACTGCTGAATCCAAGGCGCCAAACTCTGGAAACGCTAATGAGACTGGAAACTTCTAGCCCAGGATCCTCCCAACAGCCTGGGGCGGGGACCATTTTATAGAGGGGGACACTGGAGACAGGAGAGCAGAGAGAAGAGAGATTTAGGGTGAGCCCTGGGATGCTCAAAGACCCAAGGCCCAGCTTAGAACAGTGTCTACATCACTTCCTTTGCACAGACTCTTAGGACATCAGTGAAGCGTCTAGGCTGACCCACACCAGAATCAAATGCCCGTCCTACAACACCACTCTCCAGACTGTCTGAGGCCTTCCAGTGAGGGTGAGGCAAAGCCCCCACCCACCAAGGCAGCCCAGTCCACTTGGACTAGCTCCCATCGTGGGCAAGTTTTCCCTTCTACTGAGCCTAAATCTACCTTTTGGCAGCTCCCCCACCCTCAGTTGCTGAGCCTCGTTATGCCCTCTGGGGGCCATGCAGAACAAGCCAAGCCCTCTGCCAGGCAAGACCCCTTTAGATACTTGAAGATGACTATCGTGTCACGGCTCTTCACTTTAAAAGAATCCAACTGAAATCTGCCTCTTTGCAGCTCCCTCACTCCTATTTTCTCTATTTCTGCCCTTTGGGGTCAAGTAGAACGAATCAAACCTCTTCCTTGTGAGAGTAAGACACCTCTAACATCTCTCTTCAACCTCCTTTTCAGGGAAAATGGTGTCAGTTCCTTCACCTGTACTCATACGGCGTGAACTTGGAGCCCCTCTCCATTGTGGGTATCCTCTGAATGCCTCCCAGCACATACTGAGGCCAGCATCTATGGTGCTATTTCACGGGTGGCCTGAGCAGGCCAGTCAGAGGGATGCACGGATCTCTGAGCCTAGACATCGTGTGTCTCATGATGAGTCCTTAACATGCATTTGCTTTGTGGGGCTGCCACGATGCTATGGTGATTCACATTGGGCTGGTGGTCCCCAAAACACCCCAGAACCTCTTCAAGCAAATGGCTTTCTAGCTAAGCCTCTCCTGTCTTATTCATGACGTTGACTTTTTAACCCCAGTTTTACTTTGGGTTTATCCCTATTGAATGTCATCTCATTTACTTTACACTTCTGTCTTGCCTTTGGCCATACTCACAAAGGGCAAAGAAACTTGGAGAGCAGAGGCTGGGTACATGGATTTCCCTAGATTCCTCAAGCTTTGTCTGGACTTGCCCTGGGCCAGACACTCCAGACCTTGAACTTGGAGGGGCCTTGTGACTGCTACCCATTTGTATTAATAACCTGTATGTGAAGGTGCATTGGAGCCAAGTTGCAAAGGGCTTTATGTTACTGAGGGCACTGAGCCTTCCAAAGAGATGATAAGTTAGCAGGGCATTCAACCTCAATACAATTAGGACACAGAGCAACTTCTATCATATCACTTTCGCAAATGAGGCTACTTGGCACAAAGGCCCCAGAATCCCGCTCTGGGGCCACTGTACTGCTTTGTGGCAGCCTTGGCAGCAATCCTCCAACTTGGACGTGGTCCAGCCACGCTCCACTCTTCTTCGGCAGCCCAAAGGACAGTCAGGACTGCCAGCTATACCACAAAAGCTACCGTCTTGACTAATAAGATGGCCTCCTTACATCCGGACATTGCTTTCCTATTGCCCACTGCCATGATCTCATTTGTACCCCCAACCAGAAGGAGACACATGTAAGCAACCACTCTTTTTTCAGAGATGGGTTCCTTCAGGCTGAAGTGAGGTCACTTCATTTTCCCAGAATGGAGAAGGGAGAGAATAGGGACCGGGTACCTCCTCCTGCCAGGCTGAGCCATGTGGGACAAACACTGTCCCCTCCCCAGGTCATGGCTCAGGACCAAAAGATGCCAGGGATTTCATTCTCTCTCAGACTCACTAACGAAGGAGTGAGGGGCCTGGAGCACCATTGCTGTGGTGGAGAGGCAGAAATAACAAACTGGAACCCCAGTGTGGTCTGCCACATCACTAAGAACTCACCAAGAGTTGATACACAACAGGCCTGTAGAACACCTTTCTCCAAAGAACAAACTGTAGCATTTTCTTGGACCTTCAAACTTTCTCTTAAAAATTATTTTTTATTCTGAACTTAACAAGCACCAAATGAACTTGTATCTCTACATAATAGAACAGAAGACAGTTGTACAAGGAAAGGGTAGAACTCTTTTGTGTACAGCTTGCTTTTCTTTGTAAGTATATCATAAGTTCTGTCTGTAGCTTTCAAAGCTGTCCTGCTGTCTGTGAGTCCTTCTGGCCTTCCTTCTGTTCTCTTCATTTTAAAAAAGGATGCCTCCATGACCCTCTTTTCTTTCTGTTTTTTTTCCTACCCTATTCCTATCCCCCCTCACCCTCTCCCCATTCCCACACCCATTGGACAAGAAAAAAAAAGAAAGTCCTTGTAACATGCATATCCAGTCTAGCAAAGCAAATTCCCACATGGGCTATGTCCAAAAACATATGTCTTATCCTGCAACATGAATCTACCAAGAAGTGGACAGCTTGCTGAAGCATTGCTCCTCCAGAATCATGGTTAGATGGCCCTGAAGTTTCAATGCAATCCAAATGTCCCTTCCTGGTGGCTTTCATCCAAGCACGTAAGCTTGGGGTTTTGCTGGTGCTCCTCTGGCTCTGAATACCTTCCATTTCCAAGAAAGGGTTAGGTCTTCCCTTCCCTCCTCACCCCCCACCCCCAGGCTTGGTGTCTGTGCCCTTGCAGGCCTTTCTCTTCAAAGATGTCATCGCTGATAGCAACTGTTTTCTCAGTCATTGGGATGGGAGGTGCTGAGAGGTCACAGCCCCCCATCAGTCTGCCTTCCCCAGTGACACACATAGCACATCCCTGGCTCGCCATTTC
>CM053628.1:3074980-3098721 GCA_028646595.1 Phalanger gymnotis | reverse complement strand
TAACCAATTCATATTTACTGGCCTCAAGTCCTTGCTCGCACTCCTGGGTTCACACAGGTCGGCTCTGCTTCTGTAGCTCCTGCTTTGGCTTTTTTTCAGCTTCAGCTGTAGTTGTCTCTTAGCTCGCCTGCCTCTCCTCCCAGCGCAGCGAGCCTCTGGCGTCCTCAAGCCATGCCTCAATGACCAGAGAGCATTGGTTCCCGAGTTGGCCTCTCTTAAGTCATCAATCTACACCCACACAGGTTTCGCACCTGATAGGGCTTTGGGCCTGGGGCTTAGCACTTAACAGCTGAAAGTACTTTCACTCAAAGTAAACAAAAGCCAAACTCCTCAAGTGCTAAGGAGCCCATTTTGCCTTACTGACACAGTACCCCACGATTTCCTGCCATATAACATACAACATGCACACAGGTACCAACAAAGCTCAGCAACAAGAGATAGAAAGAGAAATTCCACTTAAAATAACTGTAGACAATATAAAATATTTGGGAGTCTACTTGCCAAGACAAATGCAGGGACTATATGAACACAATTACAAAACACTTCGCACAAATAGTCAGATCTGAACAATTGGAAAAATATCTATTGTTCATGGGTAGACTGAGCTAATATAACAAAAATGACAATTCTACCTAAATTAATTCACTTATTCAGTGCCATACCAATCAAACTACCAAAAATTATTTTATAGAGCTAGAAAAAATAATAACACAATTCATCTGGAAGAACAAAAGGTCCAGAATATCAAGGGAATTATTGAAAAAAATGCAAAAGAAGGCGGCCTAGCCATACCAGGTCTAAAATTATACTATAAAGCAGCAATCATCAAAACTATTTGGTACTGGCTAAGAAATAGAATGGTGGATCAGTGGAATAGGCTAGTTACATAAGACACAGTAGTAAATGATTATAGTAATCTACTGTTTGATAAGCCCAAAGACTCCAGCTTCTGGGATAAGAACTCACTATTTGACAAAAACTGCTGGGAAAACTGGAAAATAGTGTGGCCGAAACTAGGCATAGACCAACATCTCACACTGTATACCAAGATAAGGTCAAAATGGGTACATGACTTAGACATACAGGGTGATACTATAAGCAAATCAGGACAGCAAGGAATAGCTAATCTGTCAGATCTATGGAGAAGGGAAGAATTCATGATAATTTTTATTATATTAAATTAAAAAGGTTTTGCACAAACAAAACCAATGCGACCAAGATTAGAAGGAAAACAGAAAGGTGGAAAACAATTTTTACATCCAGTCTTTCTGGCAAAGACCTCATTTCTCAAATATATAGAGAACTGAGTTAAATTTACAAGAATACAAGTCATTCTCCAACTGATAAATGGTCAAAAGATATGAACAGAAAGTTTTCAGATGAAGAAAATGAGAAAATGCTCTAAATCACTATTGATTAAAAAATATAAATTAAAACAACTTTGAAATACCACATCATACCTATCAGATTGGCTAATATGTATGACAGAAAAGTAAAATGATAAATGTTGGAGAAGATGTGGGAAAATTGGGACACTAATGCTTTGTTGGTGGAGTTGTGAACTGATCAAACCATTCTGGAGAGCAATCTGGGACTATGCCCAAAGGCAATCAAACTATGCATACCATTTGACCCAGCAATACGACTACTACTAGATCTGTATCCCAAAGAGATCACAAAAAAGGGAAAAGGACCCATATGTACAAAAATATTTCTGGCAGCTCTTTTTGCCATGGCAAATAATTGGTGATTGAGGGGATGCCCATCAATTGGGGAATGGCTGAACAAGTTGTGGTATAGGATTGTGATGGAATACTATTGTACTATAAGAAATGATGAAGAGGATGCTCTCAGAAAAACTTGGAAAGACTTACATGGACTGATGCTGAGTGAAGTGAGCAGAACCAGGAGAACATTGTACACAGTAACAGCCACCCTGTACTATGATCAACTTTGATAGACTTGGCTCTTCTCAACAATGCAATGATCTAAGACAATTCCAAAAGATTTGTGATGGAAAATGTCATCCACCTCCAGAAAAAGGGCGATGGAGGCTGAATGAAGTTCAAAGCAGACCATTTTCACTTTTCGTGGTTTTTCCCTTTTATTCTGTTTCTTCTTTCACAACATGACTAATGTTTCCAAGATTGCACATGTATAGCTGATATCAGATAGCTTGCTGTCTTGGGGAGGGGAGAGAGAAGGGAGAGAGGGAGAAAAATTTGGAACTCAAAATCTTATAAAAATGAATGTTGAAATCTATCTTTACATGTAATTGGAAAAAATAAAATAGTATTTACAAAAAAAACCCATGCACATAGGTAATGAGATATTACTGGCTAGCTATGTGGCCCAGGGTAGGTCATTTCTTCTGTCTATGCATCAGATTCTTTATCTGCAAAAAGAGGAGTTGGACTAGCTGGCTTTTGAAATCAATTTCAGCTGAAGAGTTCCAATGTCATTATCCTAAGCAGTGTAAATGATATCATCAGGTTAATAACATGCCTTTCTTTAGGGCTTTCAAGTTTGCAAAGTGCTTTGTATATATTAGGTCATTGGAGTCTCACAACAACCTTGTGAGACAGATACTACAGGTATTGCCCTGCCATTTTACAGATGAACAAACTGAGGCTCAGAGAGGTTAAGAGACTTGCATAAGATTACATAGCTAGTGAATGTCAGAAGCTGGAGTCGAACCCAGGTCTATCTGACTCTAGGTCCAACAATCTGTCCAATGTAGAATGCTGTCTTCCGCCAAATATAATACAAGGAGGATAGAGGAGAGAGAGAGAGAGAGAGAGAGAGAGAGAGAGAGAGAGAGAGAGACACAGACAGACAGACAGACAGACACCTAATAACTGGGTACAATTGAGGCAAAATTCATGGAGGAGGTGGCATCTGAGGCAAACTTTGAAGAAAGAAGATAAGAATTCGATCTTAGGCAAATAAAAATTATTGGGGGCTATAATAGAGACCCTGGAGTGGGGAAGGGTAGATATGTATCTTGGGGTGGGAGAGGGACAGAACAGAAAAGAGCTCTAAGCCCAGGAAAAAATATGAGGTCCAACTTCAGGGGCATGGAGCATTTAGTCTCAAAGGTTCTGAACTCAGAATTCTGGACATGTAGATGGGGGATAAAGGTAACAAAGGCCCTTCTTACTTGGTCTCGGGTGGGTGATGGTAGTGGTGGTGGTGGCATTTGGGATGCCTATTAATGGGCTTCAGCAGCTACCAAGGCTAAGCTGAGAAGCCTTGTAAGATACTCAAAGGGCAGCTACAAAGTGGCTTTTCCGTCAGGCACAGCCTTATGGGACTAGAGTAGCTGTGTCCTGGGCACTTATTCCAAAAGGCCATTTACCACAGCCCCAGATTTTGCAGCCGCCACAAGATTTATCGTCACCCCCTCACACAATAATAATGAGCTGTTAGGTTTGACTGAGTCTTCTGCAGTGACTGTGAGCTTCTTCTGAATTCCAAGGCCAGGAGATAAATCAGATGAAATGGAGTTGGACCGAAGAGAATGATGCTAGTAATAATACTAAGTCCCAATCTCTCAATGGAAATCAGCTTGTCAACACTAGGGCTCCCCAAGGACATTGGCAAAGTCTCCAGAGTGAGGCCTCAAAGGTTTCTCATCAACACCCTCTACGGCACGTCCAGTGTATGGGGCAGGGGCGGGGGAGTACTGTAACTATGCCAGAGTTAATTTGTGTTCTGTCCTGCATGTTAAATCTAGAAATATCAAGTCTGAACTGGAAAGCATTCTCCTCTCAGACTCATGAAATGACGCTCCTACCCGCAGCCCCCAATTCAATGTGCAGGTGTCTGGAAAAGGACTGAGATATGAGACTCCAAGATATGGGACACGGGACAGGGCAGGAACTAGTACCAAAGTCCCACAAAAGGGAATCAAGGTCAGGAAGTGAAAATCAGGAGAGAGCTCAGCCAAGGTCACCAATATCAAAGGACAAGTTAATCGAGTTCCAATGAGAAGCCCGAAAAAAGGTAGTTGAAAGTGTGAGGGGCTAGTGCCATGAAAAGAATGCTGGATTCCATGTCAGAGCAGATCTGTGTTCAAATACTGCCTTTGAAATTGAAGAAATCCCTTTGATTTCTAGAGTCAGCCGCTTTTGCAAGAAAGACTCAATGACCAGACTCTGATAGCAAGACCCATGTCAAAGGAATTGGTGATGTGGGAAGAGAAGATGGATAGTGGATCTTGCTAGCTTCGAGTATGAAGTGATCCTTAAAGAAAAGGCAGAAGAGCTTCAAAATCTAAATAAAAAGAGAAAGAGATCTAAATAGGATTCAAATTGGGGCAATCCCAAAGACAACAGAGAGGTACATGGTGGTGGCCAGGAGGCTCCAGTGATGACCTACATAGAAGGAATATCATAAACCTCTTGGATCCCTGAAAGGATTATAACCCTGGCTACAAAGTACTCTGGAGAACTGCATTTCTATGGTCCACATTTTCCTACCATGCTGATGAGCTCCCTCCTCTGGCTTTGACCTGAAACCCCAGATCCCACCTTGGGGTTTTGTACTGCTAATTGGTCAGAGTTTACCATATCTAATCTGGAGAAACAGAAACTTCTAGGGAAGTCTGGCCTTGTGCAAGTGGCCTCTGTGTCTGTATGTGTGTGTGTGTGTGTGTGTGTGTGTGTATGTGCAATCACACGCACATTGTATGTGTGCGCTGGTGAACAGGGAGCACCCCATGGACTGTGGGTCATCTCTTTGGCCACTGTATTTTGATGCACCCCATCAAATGCCTTTCCTCTCTAGTCTAGGTCAAGGCCCCTGAGTTCATCTTTGTTGGCAGGTAACACCAAGGCCCAATGATTCCAAGAGTCCTGTCAGCCTAGTAGAATTAAGGGTGCAGCAGGTAACAGCTGGTACACACCAGAGCTACGCACAGTTGACATTTCTGTCAGTGGCTTGACTGTAGGACCCACTTGGTAAGTCATCTAGGGTGGCAAAAAGGGTTCATTCATTCCTAATGTTCATGGCCTGGTCACAAGGAAAGTTTACCAAGAGCTCTTGGAAGGAAGAAAGCCTATATCCCAACACAAGGAGCTGGGTCATGGAACATAAGTGCTGGGACTTGCTGGCCAGGGCCTTTCCCATGCAGAGATGCTCCCTGTCGACTGGTGTCCCCTCGTCCCTTTGCCCCTAGAGTACTTTCTTTTCCCATCTAGACGTGACCAGGTGCTCAAACTATACTCACACTCTGGCAGGGCTTTTCATTCTGTTTCCCTGTTCTTAGTATGTCTCTGGGTGTCGGTCCTAGCCCTTCCTCCATCACGGCCAGGGCTGAGACCAATGTCAAGAAAACCTGAATGTATCCGCAAGTTCTGGTTAGTAGTTGTTCTCCCTCCACAGTATGGGGCTTAGTGAAAATGACAACTTCTCCCAGAAATTCACTTAAGGGCACATTCCTTGCCTCTCCTGTCCCCAGAACCAATACGCTCAAATGAACCTACAGCAGAATGTCTGTGGTCTCTTGTTGTTTAAGCTCATTACAGCTCATTGGCAAAGGCTGGCAACGTCTCCCACACACCCAGGCCAAGCTGGGTGGGCTGCTGACTCCACTCTTGTCCTATATTTTAGTGCATTTGCACAGTTAGTAACTCTAACTTTGGTTTGCCATTCCTGAGAAGATTAATCGACATTTCTGCTTCATGGAATTGTTTTTGTCTGTATCTGTATTTAAGATAAAATGCTTACAAATATCCTAAGGGAAGAGATTTCACAGAGAAACTAGCTACTGAGGTTATTTCTAAAATTATAAAGGCCTATCATTAAGCCTGGGTTGGCTTGCTGCTCATGCCCCACCCCCAACCCTATCCACTTATTTTCTTGGCTTTTCTCTTTTTTCTTCTTATTTCTCTCTGTTAACCATTTGACACAGGGGATGGGGGGAGACAGAACACAGGCACCCCCTTGCGACACACATGCTCCCACCTAGTCTTTTATACAAACCGGCAAGGCTTTAAACTCCTGGATACTCCCTGATGTTTCTCATCTCAGTCCCCTCTTCTGGAAACTCGTTCCACCTCCTCATTCTTTCCTCCATCGAACACACTGGGCTTCAGAAAGCCCTTTCATGCCCTTAGCACTGATTTCTGCCATCGGTGGTCCAGCCCTAAGGTTTCCTCAGTGGTGCTGGGAACTAACTGCCTACTTCAAGCAATCATGTGCCCCTGCAACCTCATTCGCTCCCCCACACCTTTTTGAAAAATAGATTGTCATTGACCTCCTTTGTTTTTATATCATCCATATTTTCCCCTTCATCCTGCTCTTTCCGCCCCTCTCCCCCCACCCCTGCCAGAGCCATTCCTCATAACAGAAATAAAAAAGAAAAAGAAACCAACAAAACCCACTGGGGAAGTTTGCTGTTATACGCAATCTGCGCCCCCTTCCCATTAGGGTGGGGGAGCGCCTTCTCTCTTCTTTGGGGTCAAATTTGGCTCTTGTCACATATATGTATGTATGTATGTATGTATGTATGTATGTATGTATGTACATATGTGTGTGCATATGCACATATGTATGCACATATGTATGTACATATGTACACATGTATGTGTGTGTATGCACATGTGTATATATGTGTGTATGTATGGGGCAGCTAGGTAGTATAGCGGATAGAGCACCTGGCCTGGAGTCAGAAAGACCAGAGTTCCAATTTCACATCAGACACTTACTAGCTGAGTGACCTTGAGCGAGTCACTTAACTTCTGACTGTATAAAACTCGAAAAGGAAATGGCAAGCCACTCCAGTATCTTTGCAAAAACACCAATGAACAGTATTTAAAAATGCTAGAAAGAGATAACATGGGAAAATGAGCCCTTCAGGTCGAAAGGCCCGACGGGCAACGGTCCAGAGGTCATGAAGAGTCGCACACGGCTGAACGACAACAAATGTGTGTATACACTATTCATGCGGCTGCTGCCTTCACTCTGCATCAGATGCCCTAGCTCTTCCCATACTTCTCTGAATTCATTACTCTCCTTGTTTCTTAGAGCACAGGAATGTTCTGTCACATCTGTATGCCATAGCCTGTTTGGCCATTCTCCAGTTGGTTGGCATCTAATTTGTTTGCAATTCTTTGCTGTACCATAAAGCGCTGCTATAAAGATTTTGGTGTCTATGGAGCCTTTTTTGTTACCAGTGACCTTGAGTTATACACCTGCCAGTGGAGCCTCGGGACCAAAGGCAATGAAGATCGTAGTCACAATTCGCATTCTTCCAAGTTGCTTTCTAGAATGATCATATCAATCCATAGCTCCACCGACAATGCACTAGTGTGCCTGTCTTTCCAATGGATAGAATGCCGGGCCTGGAGTCAGGAAGACCTGGGTTTGAATCTGGCCTCAGACACTTATTAGCTGCATGACCCTGGGCAAGTCACTTAACCTTGTTTACCTCAGTTTCCTCATCTGTAAAATGGAGATAACGGATCCTACGTTCTCAGGGTTGTTAGGAGGATAAAGTGGGATATTTGTGAAGGGTTTTCCAATGTTCTTATTACTATCGCTCTTTCCCTCATCTTTTGCCATCTTGGTGTGAGGAGAAATGGTGCAATTTTGTTGATCTACATTCTTAGCGTTGGTGACTACGAATATTTTGTCATATGATTAAGAGTTTGTAATTGTTTTTTTGGCTAACTGCTCTCTGATGGGGAATGTCAGCCCCAGTTCTGGCCAGCCTCCCCAGGCTGAGGCCCCACCCAGGCTTGCTTTGCTCTACTGGCAGGGTCCTTGTTCAGCCATTGCAGTCATATCTGACTCTTCATGACCCCATTTGGGGTTTTCTTGGCAATTTCCTGCTCCAGCTCATCATTCCTCTCTCCTGATTGGGGTTTCCTCTGTGGCCTGCTCTTGGGGGGTGGGGGATGGGGGATGGGCTTCACCTAGAGTTGCTACAGCATCAGTAAGTACAGACCAAGCAGAATGCCTTCATTTCCCCACAGATGGAGTCGGGCTGTCTCGACAATGGGGATTTGAATTCAGTGCCCTGAGGGGAAGGGGCTGCCCATATCGGGGAGCAGCCAGTCCTATTCGATGTCTCAGAAGTATTATCTGTTTCTCAGCTTTCTCCAGTTGCTCTGGGAAGCAGGAGCTCCTGGTCAGTGGAGGAAAAAATCATAGCACTCCCTAGCCCTGCCTAAGAGCAGGCACAACAGGAATTTGTGGGGCACCATTTTTCTCTCCAGAAATAATTTAATGAGCACTGCTCTTTCTTTCCCTAGTCCTTCACAGCCTCTCATCCACTTCTGCTTTCTCACGGCACATCCTAGAGTAATCGAGGTTCTCCAGGCCTGGGAGCCTAAGGTCCCTGAGCTTGGCCACGGTTCCCACCTTGAGGGTGCTGCAGGGTTCTCTGAGCTGGTAGCCTAACCATTGCCCAGGTTTGGCATGGACTCCTCTAGCCTGGGGTGAGGAGTGGGGAACAAAAAAGAGCTTATGAGAGGACCTTGAGATGTGCTTTGTCCATGGTAGGTGCTTAATAAAAGCTTGTGGGTGGCCCTGTTGAAGATGATTTTATTATCACTTCTGGAAGTCATCCAAACGATATCAGGCTGCACATGTTTTCTAACATTCCCTTACAGACTCAAGCTTTTCTGTCCTGGGGAGTGGAATAGAGATCTTTCATCACCTGCTCCCTAGTTGGGCACCCAGCTTTCTACTTTGCCCCTTCCCGTTTTGGTACCCTTGGCTGACTGAAGCTGGTTCTGCCTTTTGGGAGTGGGGCGTAAGCAACCTTCACGGAAGCAGCACATGTCTCCTAATTCAGTGGGTAGTGGGTAGACCACTGGCTTGGAGCTAAGTGAACCTTTATTTGAATTCAGCCTTAGACATTTGTTAGATGCGTGAGTGACGGTAAGCCACCTAACTTCTCTGGGATCTTGGGCCTCCACATTGACAAAATGTGGATAATATAAGCACTGTTTCTCAAGGTACTAGTGAGGATTAAATGAAATGGTATTTGCAAAGTGTTTTGCAAACTTTTTGCTATTATTGTTAGGAAGTTTATAATGAGGGCTCCTTCATCACCTTCATTAACTTACAGGGCAGTGTGTCATGGCCCCAGACCTGACTGTTCTCCACACAGGATGGGGACATACCCATTAACCCTGATTCAAAGAACCAAAGACCATTCCTCCTGAAGCCTCAGATGATTTGTTCGGTTTGGAGCTTCCCTGGGTGCCTCCTGGGTTTAGGAGAAAGGGGAGGGAACTTCTTCAGTGTGTTTGCTTGGTTTCTTTTTCTTTTCTATTTGCTATAAGGGATGGCTCCCTGGGAGGGGGGGATCAGGATAAAGGAAAAAATATAGGTGATGTAAAAACAAGCTGCTTCAGTTGCCTTGGTTCATGGGAGACTAAATTCCTATGGGAGTAGCCAACAGTCTTCATCAGGCTTTTAGGTGCTTTCTTCCCTTTGGTTTTTATTCCAAAGAGTTTGGGGGAAGTCAACAGAGCTAAAAGTCAATCCAGGGTCTGGGGGAGGAGAGGTTCCCCCTTCCCACACTGTTGTTTATTGTTATTATTAACATGAGCTCCGTGAGAAAAATGGAAGTGAAGCTGTTTCTCCAGATCAACCTCTGCCCCTTGCCAAGGCCCTGAATTCCAAGCCTAGGGTCGAGCGGGCATATGAGGGGGTGGTTTGGGGTGAAAGACAAACCTCTCCCACTGCAATTTTACAACGGCACCCTCTATCGTCTCCCTGCATCACCAAGGAAGACCACAGCTCTCTATGATGGGAGATCTATTCAGAATAGTAGAAGTACAACTTTCCCTGGAGCCAGGGGAACGTACTAGATGGCCTCTCAAGGTTTCCTCTAGCACGAGGATGCTTTGGCTAGTCAGCCTGACCACCAGCACTGACAGTATCTGTCCATATGTGTAATATTCCATATCTTTCCAGTCCCTCTCTCCCCCACACACCTTTGAAAGAGAAGAAGGCAAATTGATATATTTACCCAGCTCTTACCCTGTATCAGGCTTTATCGCTGTAGCTCCCGAGCATTCTGTTTTCTTTTTGTTCTTTTCATTTTGTTATCTTTGTGGATATTGTTTTCTTGGCTCTGCTGACTTCATTCTGCATCATGTAAGTCTTTCCAGGCTTCTCTGATTTGGTCATATTCATTGTTTCTCATAGCGCAGTAAGATTCCATTATATTTATCGACCACATTTTGTTTAGAATTTCTCCAATCAGTGGATATCTATTTTGTTTCCAATCCTTTATTATTACAAAAAAAGTGTTGCTATGAACATGCTGGTATATGTGGAGCCTGTCTTTCTGCCATTGACCTCCTTGGGGTATTGGCCTAGCAGTCTGATCTCTGGGTCAAAGGTTATAGATATCTGAGTCACTTTGTGAGCCTAATCCCAAATGGTTTTCCAGCACGTCAGGCCAATTCACAGCTCTACCAGTGGCATTATTAATATGTTTGTCTGCCTGTAGCCCCCTTCCATCTTTCGCCATTCTTGCCAATTTCCTGTATGTGAGGCGAAGCACCAGATATGTGTGGATTCACATTTCTTTTAATATTAGTGACTCGGAGCAGTCTTTCATGAGCTTGTTCACAGTTTGCATTTCTTCTTTGGAGAACTGTGCTGAACACTGACTCTTAATGAACATTGTGAACGTGTAGTCTTCACGTACAGCCATAAGCTACTGAAGGTCTTCCTAAAGGAAGCTATTGCAAATGTGCATCTTTGGATCAGAAAAGGATAAAGCACGGACTGCAGAGGGAATTCGTACATTTGACTCATTGAAGGGAAATTCAGCCCCAAACTCAAAGGAATTAGATAGCCTTACTGCCTAGAATTTACTGTTGGAAAGAAATGTTCCAGTTGCAATGTGACTTCCAGCAGCCCCCACCTTAGGTGCCCACAGGCAGGGAGATTAACTCAAAGCTTCCTTCTGACAGTGGCCACACCAGTGGATGATGTGTGGAGAGGCTGCCAGCATCCTGACAGCATTCCTTCTTTGTCAGATAGGTCATCATTGGTATCCATCTCCCTCATCTGGCTCTGGAATGCCCTTCACAATCCATGGAGTCCAGAGTGATCTGCCCAATCAGAAAGGGAGGCTTGGCTTCAGTACGTTCCCCCAACCACCTGCAGCAATGGGCCTGGCTCTTCGTAGACCATCAGTGGCTCTGATTGTTGCCAGAAAGGAGCATCTGGGCTCTCCACTTTACCAAAACATTGACTCCCCCAGCAGTATCATCTGGCACCAGGACAAATGTGTGGGGTTCTCCCTCCAGCTCTGTCCATAGCAACCATATAGCATGTGGTGCACAACTCTGGCCTGAGGGCTGCAGCTGCAGAAATTCCTTTTTGTCACACATTTACAGTCATGTGTTTTGGTCCCTTTGGAAATGGGGGGCTGATTTCAGTGATATTGATTGGAGTATACCTTAGACCCATGAAGAATGGCCTTGTTTGACCACAAATCTATCTGATAGCCAGCCAATTTGTTCTGGGGTGGATTGGCCTTAAATGCACCCAACTCTTCTCTGGGGAACTAGGAGTCTGGAGGGAGCACATGGAAGAAGAATGGAGGCTTCTGGGAGTAGAGAATTCTGCAAACACTGAATAAGAAATTGGTACAAAATCCAGCTGGAGAAAAAAACCAATTAACATGTTTCAGAATCTCATCTTCAGCAGGAAGAAGAGCCCAAAGATCAATGTTCCAAATGGTAGGAGAAGACAAGGGGAGGGAGAGAAAGAGGAGGTAATGGGTGCAAGAGGTATGGTCAGCACACTGGTCAGAGATCACTTCATAGATGAGGAAATGAAGGCCAAAAGTCCCATAGGGAGTCAATGCTTAGGTCACAAAATCACAGGTGGAAGGAACTTTAGATGTCACCTAGAACAATTTATACCTGGTGGAGAACCCCCTCTGGAACAGATCCAGTAAGTGCTTGGTCAATCTGACCTTTGCTTAAAGACCCCCAAGGGAAGAGGAGTCCAGGGCTGGTAAGTGGAGGCAGCCCAGTTCGCTTGGCACTGGCTCTAATTGTCGAAAACATTTGCAATATGGCAAACCCAAATCGACCTCTCTGCAGCTACCATCCATTTGGTCCCATTTTGCCCTCCAGGGCCCTGCAGGATGAATCTGACCTCTCCTCCACACACTTGGCAGGCCTTCTAGCACTTGAAGATAGCTCTTATTCCCCGTACACATCGTCACTTCTCAGGCCAGTACTCCTTTGGTCATATTCTCTGCCTTAGCTCCGAACTCAGTGACCATGCTGAAGCCCATGCCCACAGAAGAGGGGGATCCGGTGCTCCCTATCCCTCAGTGATTCAGCTCACTTGGCTCCCCATGGATGGCTGAGGAAAGTCTGACAGTGCAGAGAGCCCCATCTTCTACGATGAGCTATGCAGGGCAAAAAGTCAGTAAAGGCAAAGCTGTGGAAGATTGTTTTGGGGGGAAGGGCTATATTTATTTCAGCTGTGTCTAAATAAAACCCAAAGAGTAGAGTGCTCCCACTTTAACTCGGAGCTCTGCCCTGATCTCTCCTTCAGGGGCCTGTGAAGAAGTGTGATTTCAGAAGCCTTAAAATACTGTTCATGCCGCATACTAAGTTACCCACAACAAATTCATAGCGGCTTTGGGGCTGTGAAATCCTTTCACAGGGCCCCTCTTCCTCTTCTGGATTTAGCATTCTTTCATTCCAAGAAAGCCTGCTGACAATGCCCCCCCCACCCATCCTTCCTTAAAGCTATCTGTATTTCCTGGATCCTGGCTATCGTGAAGTGGAAAACTGAAGCTATCATATTAAAAGAAAGTTATCTCTTTTCTTCCCAAGCCACAAAGGGTGAAAGAGAGCCCTCAGAACAATCAGAGTTCTACTTCAAGACCCTGTCATTGTGTTGGGGTAGGGTCTCCCTGTGATGTACGGCACCGCCTCTTTGATTTGGTAGATGGTCCGTAATAATTGTTGTGGTCACACTGGTGATGACCCCTCTAAACTAAGCCAGGCTGGCCCTTGGACAACAGACGGACCAGACCTGTCCTTGAAGCCTTTCCAGCTTGGCGTAGGATCTGCCACAGCTTGGACTCTATGGGCAGAGCCTTTGAGAACCCAAGGTCACTGCTACATCAGGAAGAGGCTTCGGAGGAGAACATTAGGAGAGAAATGACCACCACTACAATAACTTGAATTCCATATTTGTAATGGCTTATAGCATTCACCCTGCAAGAAATGCCATGTTCACTCATCTGTGGCCTGTTGCAAAAACAGTTCCTGGCACCAAAGACAGCCCTGGATTGTAAGTGCCAGGTCAGCCTCAGTTATAGAGACCTTCCTTTCAAAGGCCCACTTTCTGAAGAGTTCAGAGTAGCTCTGAAAATGCCACAAAAATGCCTCCATGGCCAGGAAATCCAATGCCTGGAGTTATACCAGGAAGAAGCTGCCTTGGATGGTCTTTAATTGGTCATTACACAAGGATTAACTGACTACTTCCCATTCATCTTGGCCTCTGCTGGACTCTGCTGTGGCCAGAGCTGTTCCAAGTGACAGGACAATGAATGGTCCTTTGGGGAACTTGTTCTCCAGCTGCCATAGGCTACACCCTCTCCCAGGGAAGATCAGACAACTTTTTAGTTCTCCAACCACTGCAAGCTTAGTGGCTGCCTCCCCACCAGTGCCAGTGTGGTTCAGGGCCCCTGGGCCGAAAGCACTCAAACAAGTATTTAATTCAGCACGCTACATGCCTGATGCCTGAAAGGTGATGGGTAAGATGACTCCAGGCTCCTTTACTTCTCTAAGCTATGGCTACTTTATAATCTAGGCTCCCGGGCTCTTCCCTCAGCCCTTGGGCCCCAACATCATTAAAGGTAAGAAGTTTAACTCTTTGTTGAAAACAGTCAAGATCTTTAGCTGGTGGTATAAGAATATCTGTCTAAATGAGGACACAGCTTCTTGAGTGGTAATGCAAAATCTCAAAATTATGAATCTGGGCTCTTGGGAAGCAAGGAGCTGATGGCTTGTGGAGCAATGACACTGGACTTTTCTCCCTAGAAGACCCAGGTCAATGCCACCTGACCTCCCCTTTGGACCCTCTGGTCCAAAAGTAGCGTCTTGGGTTTCTAGATGGAGGTGGGGGGCACAGATCCTGAACTCTTGTAAGCATGGAATGACTACTATCAGCTCTTGTGGCATATATCAGGATAGCATGGTGTGGAAAAGCCCTCTGTGACTCAAGCTTGCTACGGCTGTATTGTTGCTTTCTGCTTGGTATGGGAGACAGAGCACTCAACTTGAAGTCAGCACAATACCGGGTTCAAATCCTAGTTATGGTACTTGCTATCTGGGTGACATTAGGCAAGCAACTTAGCCTCTTCAATATCTTCACCTTTAAACTGGGATTAATACTAACTTACCCCAAAGAGTGACCACTAGGTGGTGCTACAATGGATAGAGTGTGGGGCCTGGAGTCAGGAAGACTCATCTTTGTGAGTTCAAATCTGGCCTCAGATGCTTCCTAGCTGTGTCACCCTGGGCAAGTCACTGAGCCCTGTTTGCCTCAGTTTCCTCACCTATAAAATGAGCTAGAGAAGGAAATGGCAAACCACTGTAGGATCTTTGCCAAGAAAACCTCAAATAGGGTCATGGAGAGTTGGATGTGACTGAAAACGACGGAACAACACAACAAAAACAACCTCCATGGATTGTTAGAGAGATAATAATAATGATAATCATAGTTAAAAAACCCCTGACATTTATACAGCATCTCAGCTTGGCCTCCTTCATAAGCCCTTGTTATTCAGGCCTTAGCCAAGGAAAGGCTCTTAACATTTCTCCCCTTGTTCCTGCCAAGCACTATGGGGGGGGGGAAGATTTTGGCTGATTTGACAATGTTACAGAAACAAACAGATTTGAAGTTTGCACAGGTTGACGGGGTGCAGAGAATGAAACAACCAGGCAGCTTTAAAGAAAGGAACTTGGCAGACAGGAGCACACAGGGAGTGGGCCTCAGGAGGAGGGCAGCCAGCCTGCTTTATTGACAAAATAAGCCCCTGACTAAACAGATACTTAGCTCTGGAGATCAGAACAGTTGTCTGCTCTGGGGGCTTAACTACATGAGTGTAAATAACCCTGTCATGAATTTCAGAATCCTTTTCCTACCCTATGCTAGGGCACTGGGAGAGAGGAGGCTGTGTTGGGTATGGGACTAATGGGACCAATGGGGATGGTGGGTTCAAGTGCTATGGCAGGTTGAGGTTAATCGCAGTTGTCCCCCTAGCCCCCCGCCCCCCAGTTAGGCTTGGAATTATTATCCCATTGGGGAGGGGAGCATGCCAAACCTGTGCTTTTCTCAGTACTGAGAATTCCCAGTGTATAAGCTCCCCCCCCCCCCAATGCACATGGTAGACCATTCTGGAATTTGTAGTCTGGGTTTTAGGGGGCACCGAGAGGTACTTGCCAGTGGTCGCACAGCTAGCAAGGCTTGAACTTGGCTCTCCCTGACTTCAGGACTGGCTCTGGGCCCTCTGTGCCTATTTTTCTATCCCCCTTTACAGATGAAGAGACTGTGGCTCAGGATTAAGCCAAAGTTGGATCCCTAATCAGTGACCAGGCTGAGAATGAGACCCAGGTCTCTTAGCTTGCAGCCCAAGGGTCTTTCTGCTCTTCTGGCTGGCTCAAGAACTAGAGTTAATTGATGCTGTTTGAATTCTTACTGTCTAAATGAGAGATATCTTTCTGGCTTTTTCAGGAGAGACAAAATGGCTTTGGTTCCAATAAGAATTAGAACAAAAAGGAGCCCATTGACTCTTTAGGTGGGGAGGTAGAGGGACCAAAGACAGAGAGAGGGCATTTGAGTTCAGTATGTAGCGGAAGAAACTGAAATTTTATGAATTACTTCAGCCCAGCCTGGGAGTAGAACCCTGGACCAGGGGAGAGAGAGGGTAGGGGCAGGGTAAAGGTGTTAGAGAGCCAAGGAAGGAGGCCTCTAGACATGGAATAGGTGGGATGCATTGAACTGAAGTCTTAGCATTGGAAGGGATCATCTCAGACAGCCCCTACCTGAATAGGAATTTCTGACAATGTCTCTGACAAGGGGTCATGATATTTTCGCTTGAAGACCTGCATTGACGGGGAACCGACTAGCTGCAATTCACCTCCCGAAAACTTCTGCCTACTGTTCCTAGTTCTCCACTCCAGGCCAGTTGGTCAGCAAGCATTGATTAAGCCCCTACTATGTGCTGGGTGCTGTGCTGGGCACTTCAGATACAAAGAAAGACAAAAACACAGTCCTTACCCTCAAGGAGCTCACAGTCTAATGGGCGAGACAACACGCAAACAACTAGGTACACACAAGATGTAGACAGTGTAGATAAACAGTAGTCTCAGAGAGGAAACACAGCAAGGGGAGAGTGGGGCTGAAAAAGACCTTCCACAGAAAGTGGGATTTCAGCTGAGTCATAAAAGAAGTCAAAAGGCAAAGGGAAGGAGGGTGAACATTCCAGGCATGGGAAACTGCAAACGTGTAGAGGTGAAGTGTCTTATTAGAGAAAAAACAAGGACCTCATTCATAGACTGTGTAGAAGGGAGTAAAATGTAAGAAGACAGGAAGGATAGGGTCTGAGGCAGAGCCGAGATGGCAGAATGGGGACCTCAACCCACTCAAACTCTCCCAATATTCTGCTCCAAACAACTTTAAATGCCTTAAATCAAATTTTGGAGTGGCAGAGCCTACAAAAGGTCAGGGTGAGACATTTTTCCAGCCCAAGACAACTTAGGAGGTCAGCAGGAGAAGTCTGTGACACCAGAGTGGGTGCCAGCCCAGAGGGCCTACAGTGCCACACAGTTGGGAGGTGACCAACTGTGGTGGCAGCAGCTTCAGGAGTTCTCAGCCCAGAGACAGTACAAGAGGGGTAGGGGATAAGAGGTAAAGGGGGATGATATAAGGGAGGGCAGATAAAGGGAGGCAGTGGTCAGAAACAAAAGAAACTTTTAAGGAGGGACAGGGTAAAAACGAAGAAGGATAAACAGAAGAAAGGAAAATGGAAGGAAATACATACCATAATTACAATTATCGTAACTGCCAATGGGAATGAGATAAACTCTTCCATAAAACAGAAGCAGATAACAGAATGAATTAGAAACCAGAATCCAATAATATGTTGTCTACAAGAGACACACTGGAAACAGAAACACACACACACACACACATACACACACAGATTAAGGGTCTGGAGCACAATTTATTATACTTCAACTGAAATTAAAAAAGGTAGGGGTAACAATCATGATTTTAGACAAATCAAAAGCAAAAAGTAGGTTAATTAAAAGAAATAATCAGGCAAATAAAGAAATATCAAAAAATTTACAGCAAGTTCCTCTGAAAAAGGCCTCATTTCTCAAATATATAGAGAAATGAGCCAAATTTATAAGAATCCAACTCATTCCCCAATCGATATGTGGTCAAAGGATATGAACAGGCAGTTTGCAAAAGAAGAAATCAAAGCTATGAGTCGTATGAAGTCATATGGAAAGTCTTATGAAAAATGTTCTAAATCACTATTGATTAGAAAAATGTAAATTAAAACAACTCTGAGGTGCCACCTTGTGCCTGTCAGATTGGGTAACATGACAGAAAAGTAAAATGATAAATGCTGGAAGGGGTATGGGAAAATATGTACATTAACACACTGTTGGTGAAGTTGTGAACTAGCTCAACCATATGCAACAATTTGGAACTATGCATACCCTTTGACCCAGTAATACCACTGCTATCTCTATATCCTGAAGAGATCAAAAGAAAAGGACCTATATGAATCAAAATATTTCTAGCAGCTCTCTTTGTCATGGCAAATAATCAAAGGAGGGGATGCCCATCAGTTGGGGAATGGCCAAACAAGCTATGGCATATGATTATGATGGAATGCTGATGTGTTATAAGAAATGACAAGCAGGATGGTTTCAGAAAATTTTTGAAAGACCTATGTGAAATGAGCCAAAGTAAAGTGAGTAAACCAGGAGAATATTGTATGCCATAGCAGAAATATTGTGATGATGATCAACTGTGAAAGACTTGCTTACTCAGATCAATACAATGATCCAAGCCAATTTCAAAGGACTCATGATGAAAAATGCCATTCACCTCCAGAGAGAGAGGACTGATGAACTCTGAGTGCAAATTGAGCCATAATTTTCTCACTTTCTTTATTTTTCTTGCTTTTTTGTGACATGGTTAATATGGAAATAGGCTTTGCATGATTTCGGATGTACAATTAATATTATATTACTTACCTTCTTAGTGAGTAACGGAGAGGCTGGGAGGAGAGAGAGAATTTGGAACTCAGAATTTTTAAAAGAATATTAAAAATAAATAGTATTTAAAAAAAACAGGGTCAGGTTGTAAAGCATTTTAACTGCCAAGTAGGGGAAATAATATTTAATCACAGAGTTAATGGGAAGCCATTGGAGTTTATGAAGTAGGAGGTTGACATGGTCAACTTGTGCTTTAGAAAAATTACTTCAGCAGCTGAATGCAAGATGGATTGGAATAGAGGGAGATCTGAGGCAGGAAAATCAGTTAGGAGGCATTGCCATAGTCCAAGCGAGAGGTGATAAAGATGTGCACCAAGGTGGTGGCTGTGTGAGTGAAAAGAAGAGGGCATAGAGAGAGTTCTTTTTTTCATAGGAACTGTTGTTTAGCTCTGTATCCTCCAACCTATATTTGTACAATTGAGTTTTTGAACCCAGGGGTAGGATTTTATGTTTATCACTAGTAAATTTCATCTTATGAGATTCAAGCCAACATTTTCATTCTGTTGACGTCCTTTTAGATCCTGACTCTGTCATGCAATATTTTAGCTATCTCTCCAGGAATTGGCTAAGTGTGCCACCTGTGCCTTCCTTCCCTGGTAGAGAGAGAGAGAAGTATTGCCTACGTTGGATGAATCTGGACTGTAATTGCCTATCTGGGTGTAGTTTCCACTCTCATATAATTGTCACACACCCAGTAGGACAGTCAGGAGATCTGCATTCTAATCCCAGCTCTATCACTAACTCCTCATGTGACATTGGGTAAGTCAGTCCTTCTCTCTGGGTTTCAGTTTCTTCTTCCTTTGTAAAGTAGCAAAAAGAATTCCCTCTCCTCTCACTTTGCAGAGACACCGAGAGGATCAAAGTCTACCACAGTGTTTTGTGCACAGTAGATACTTAATAAATGTTGAATTGAATTGAAAGTCAGTCTGGTATAATGGATAGGGTGTTGGACATGGAATCAGAGACACCTGGGTTCAAATCCTACATCTGCTACTTACTGAGATGCTGCATAGGATAGTGGACAAGACACTGGTCTGGGAGTCAGTAGCACCTGGTTTAACATCACACTTCAGCCACTTACTAGTTGTGTGGCCTTGGGAGAAGGTCATATAACCTTTCTGGGACTCAGTTTCATCATCCTCAAAATGGGAGGGGGATTGGACTTGAGGTCACTAAGGTAGCTTTGAATTAATGATCCTTAGAAAGAAGAAGATGAATGTGAATTGTATTGTGACCACATGGTCCTGTATGGATACAAGCAATTATTGCTGTTATTAATAATAATAATAATAAAACCATTAAACATTGTTATGATTATTACTACAGAAGTATTAAATTTCCTTGAGAACAGGAAGATTGCTGTATCTGAACTCTGTATCTTCCCCTAGTTCTGAACATAGTTAGTGCTTAATCAGCATTTATCCAATGAATGAATGACTAACAATTGTCATTAGGGTGTTGTGATAACAGTCCCTGTTCTTGAGCATCCCTTACTGTTCATTAATCACTTTCACAATGGTGAAGATAATGTAAAGTCGTATATTTAGGATCCAAAAAATCAACCTCTCAAGCAGCATAAGAATACAGAAGCATGGGTCGATGGAAAAGACGCAGGGTTTCTAATGGAGTGGAAGTTCAACCTGAGTTGAGCAGCAGGACATAGCCACCGTCAGAGCTAAAGCCACCTTAGGTACTGTGTCTCAGCGCAGAGATGCGACGGTCTCACCGTCCTCTGCCACAACCAAGCCGTACTTGGAGCATTGTGCTCAGTTTAAGTGGGCCACTGATGATCTGGAGAGAGCTAGAGAAGAGTGACCAGGATGAAGAAGGGTCTTGAGATCATGCATGAGGAATCTCAAATGATGGAAATGGGGATGTTTATATGGAGGAGAGAAGAATTAGGGGTCTTGGGAAAGAGGGCTTTGTCTTGTTTTGCTTGGCCCCAGAGGATAAAGCCAGAGATATTGGGTGAAAATTGAAAGGAGGTAATTTTATACCTGATGTAGAGGGAAATTCCTAACAGTCAGAACTGTATAAAAGTGGCATGGCCTGATTTGGGAGGGGGGAGGTTCTCTGAGGCAGCTCGGTGGCTTGGTTGATGGAGCACTGAGACTGGAGTAAGGAAAACCTGTGTTCAAATCCAGCTTCAGACAGTTACTAGCTCTGTGACCCTGGGCAAGTCACTTAGTCTCTATTTGCCTCGATCCACTGGAAAAGGAAATGGCAAACCACTCCAGCATCTTTGCCAAGAAAACCCCATGAACAGTATTTGTATGATATGGTCCATGGGGTCTTGAAGAGTCAGACAGAACTGAACAACTGAACAACAAAGTTCTCTCTTAATGGACGCCTTCAAGTAAAGACCGAGTAACCCTTGTTGGGTGGGGTATTCAGGATTAGGTGTGGGTTGGATAGAAATACCCCCTGAAGTCCCTTCTAATTCAGAGAGTCTGATTCTGGAGGCCTCTTCCTCTCCTGTTCCCCTCCTCAGCAGTGACAAGGGTCCTGAAGAGATTTTTCTCAGTGTTCCAAATCAGAAATCCGTTTCTCAGACTTGAAAACTCCCTTTTGAGCCACTCACTCTCCATCTGTGGTCAACACCTACCTTGGCCATTTCTTGACTGGTGCTAATCTGATTGGACGGAGTTGGGAAAGGCTGGCTTCCAGCCATGGAGCAGCAGGGCCCCAGTAGGCTGTGTTTAATTTGGAAAATTCATCGTGGTTCTGTCCATGGTTCTGAAGGCTAATCGTGCCACAGGTACTATGCTTTATTTCAAATAAAAACCCAAAGTATTTCTCAAAATGCAGTCAAATGGGAGAATGGGTAGCTTTTTTTTTAAAGAGAAGCTGTGTTTCACCTTCTCTTTCTTGTATGTTCATCTTTCAAGCAGCTGCCCCTTGGGGGAAAGATTCAGCATTTCTGGGACGCATTCCTCCTCTTCCGTGGAGAATTAGTGACAACAGGATTTATCCGACAGGGTGGTACAGTGGAAGAAGACCAGGATTTGGAGTCATAGGGTGTGAGGCTGAATTCTGGCACTTTGGGGAGACCCTTTCCCTTTTACAATCTCAGTTTTTTCTTTGTAAAAATAAAGGGTTGGACTAGGTGTTCTCTAAGGTCCCCTGCAGTTCCGACATTCTGTGAGCTGCCTATGATCTAAGTGATGCTATTAGTGGACCAAAGACAGTATCTCTCCCTTCTTGGAAAAGCAGCCCTCCTTTTAGTGCTAACTTGGGAGGCTAAGGCATCTTTTATTGAGGAATGTTCAAGTGTTTCACAAGAGAAAAGAATGATGTTTGTTCCCTTTTACAGATGGGGAAGCTGAGGTACAGAAAGATGGGAGAACAACCTGGAGCTGGCCTATTACCACTTCACATCTAATCTTCAGCCTGGACCTCCCTGCTGCTCAGAAACCCTTTTAGGAATCTTTCATAAAACCCTAGCCTAAGAGTTCTTAGTTGTGCCCTCAAATCATGGCTCTCCTAGGTCTATACGACCTTGGGCAGGTCACTCAACCTCTTTTCAGGTCCAGTTTCCTATTTTGCAAAATAAATGAGTTGAACTACACACTCTTAGAAGATCCTTCCAGATCTGCAATTCTGTGCTCTGTCATTCTAGACACACTGCTTGCTGAATGGGATGCGCCATCTTCTTCCCCTGGACACTTGGCTTAGGTGACCTCTATGTCTAGGATGCACACTTTCCTCAACTCTTCCAGGCCTAGCTCCCATGCCTTTTCTTCCCAAATCCTTCCCTGATTCCCACCCCAAATGATCAGCTTTCTCTTTCCTTGTAGTGTAATGGAAAGAGCCCTGGGACTGGAGTCAGAATATCCGGGTTCAAATCATTCCTCTGATACTAACTACCTTTGTGACCTTAGAAAAGTCACTTAATCTCCATGGGACCTCAGTGTCCTCATATGCAAAATGAAAGGGTTAGACTAGATGAATATAGAGGAACCTTCTAGCTCTAGCCTTAGGGAGCTTCCCTGGCTTGCTTGGTATTAATTTATTGTGTACAAAGCACATCTCCCCAGGACAACAGAAAGTCCTTGAGGACAGGGGCTGCTCTGCTTTTGTCTTCATATCCCCAGCTGTTGGCACAGTGCCTGGCACATAGCAGGTGCTTAAGAAGTGTTTCTTTACCCATTCTTTCATTCTTCCCTCCGATCTCAGAGCGAGCCTCAAAGCCAGCCTCTGCCCACTTGTACTCTGGATGCTATCTCTTCCCATCTTCTCCAATGCCACCCCAGCCAAAGAATCCCTCCCTGCCTCTTGAATGTCTCTCCACCTCTCCTAGGGGCTCTCGCCCTCCTGCCTTCACAGTCAGACCTCTCCTGGCCTAACAAGCCTTCACTTGAGCCTCTAATCCTCTCTAGTTTTCCTCCTCTTTCTCTTCTTTGCACTATTAGTTTATTAGAACACGTTGTCTACACCTGCTGTATGTACTTCATCTTCTCCCATTTCAATCCCCTGAAACCTCCCCTTTGCTCTCCCTGCTCAACAGAAGCTTCTGAATCAAAAGCCATCCATGACCTTCTAGCCAAATCTCCTTCTAAACTTGAATTGTTTGGACAGTTTTCATGACATCAAGCTCAAATCTTTCTCTCTGCCACTTCTTCCTGCTTCGTTCTTTGCTCTGCTCTCTTGGGTCACAAAAAACCTGCCTAATCTCTCTATGTGACAACCATTAGAATACTTAGAGACCGTTGTCATGTTCTCCCTGAACCTTTCTTTGTTGCTCTGTACACACTCCAATTACTTTCAGCCATCCCCATGTGGCATTATTGGAAGGCTCTCTCCCTCCCTAGCTGCTATCCTCTGGACACCCTCTGACTTATCAATGTTCTTCCTGAGACACTGCCCTTCAAACCAGACACAATATCTCAGGTGCAGTCTGGGATTGGGCTCAATGGATGCTTGCTGTTTAATTGACTGATAACAAGATGAGATCTAAGATTCCACAAATGGAGTAAAAGTTCTGGTAGCTTCTCCAAGTCTGGAGAGGGGCCTGTGTGTGTGTAGTAGGAAGGCCAAATTTATGATCTCAAAAAGGATCATGTATATATCTGAATGGTTCGAAATCGTTGGGTATATAGAATTCTCTAAGAAGAAGGCATCAAAACATTTATTCAGAGCCCACTGTGACAGATTCACAAACCAGCCTCCCCATTCCAATATTGTGATCACAAGCCTCCAGGCCCAGTAGGCCCGCCTCACAAGAGTAACCAAGAGGCCACAGAAAAATAAGATGGCATAAATCATATTCACTGGCCTCAAGTCCTCGCTCGAACTCCTGGGTCCACACACGGGTCGGCTCTGCTTTGGCTTCAGCTGTAGTTTCTCACCTCTCCTCACAGCCGAGCCTCTGCCGTTCTCAAGCCCCGCCTCAACGACCAGAGACCAATTGGTTCCCGAGTTGGCCCCTCTTAAGTC
>CM053628.1:3064262-3074480 GCA_028646595.1 Phalanger gymnotis | reverse complement strand
AGAGAGGGAGTATGGTGGTGTGACAAGAATATCAGACTGGGATCCAGAGGAGAGCTGGGTTCAAGTCCTACCTCTGACACTTCCTGACCACCCTGAGTAAATCATTTAGCCCCTCTGAGCCCAGTTCCCTCCTTTGCAGAGTGAGGAGAATTATAACCCCTACATCACAAGGTCATGGTGAGGCTCAAAGGGTTTTGCAAAGCTTAAAGTGCTATAGAAATATCAACAGTTATTCTTATATTAACAAGCACTTAGGCACCTGCTGTATGACAGGCACCACACCAGGCACTGAGGCTACAGAGACAAAGGTGACGTAGTCCCTACTCTCGAGGAGCTGACACTGTGGGGGGAGGGGAACTACACGTACACAAATAAATAAATTATAGTGGGCGTTTAACAAATGTTTACTTGAACAAAAACGCCAGACAACTGGGCAGATGGTGCTTTCTCGGTCTGGTCTGTGAAAGGACTATGGACTCAAAGGACTATGAAGTCCTTTGGATACTGTGTCTTCCCTCCCTCCATCCCTCATCTCTCCCCCTGCCTCCCTCCCCATTCCTTAGTGCCTCAGTATGTAGGTACTTATAAGGAAGGCTGATGTCTGTTCCTTTTGTCTTTAGACAGCTCATCATCATTGGAAATGTCTACCTTGCCAACCTCCCAAGAGAAATAGTGACACACCATAGGATTTACACAGCACTTCGGAAGGAAGGGGGAGGGTGCTGGTGGCTTTCTCTTTTCCGATGGCTTTATCTCTATCAGAATAAATCCCAAAGCACTGTCTTCAGGGAAGCCTTGACTGAGTCCTCTGTGCTGACCAGAAGGACATCGCACAGCAGTAGGTGGCAGAACTGACTCCCCTTCCTATCTTTCATGGTACAACTAAACCGCCCTTCTTGCTGAAGGCCACGCACAGAACTTCATCTCCTGTCTCCATGACATTGGACTGACTACCTCCCTCATCTCTGCCTCCTAAAATCCCTTGTTTCCTTCAAGCGCCTCCTCCTATGGGAGGCCTTTGCTCATCTCTCCTGCCTCCTAGTGTTTCCCTCTCTCATGGTACCTGGCATCTATTTTGCATGTACGTACGTATGTTCCCCCTCCACTCCCATAGATTGTGAGCTCATTGAGGGCAGGGACTGATTCATCTTTGTATCCCTAGCTCCTAGCCCAGTGCTTAGCACACAGTAAATGCATAATTGATTCTTTTCTGTTGGTTTATTGGTTCATCATGCGGGGAGGGCTGACTACACAGACTCACTGATGCCCTCTGGGAGGATAGGATTATAGCACCTAGATATGGAAGGAATGTTAGAAACCATCAATCCAATTCCCTCACTTTACAGACAAGGAAACTGAGGCCCAAGGAGCAATACTAGGTGAAAAGCAACAGGATTGCTAATAAGCTTTACTTTTCTTGCTTTTTCAAAAATCCATTTTACTTTATTTTCACATCGACATTTTCTCCTTTGCACCCCTCCCTCCTCTTCTCCCCCAATGAGAAAGCAAGGGAAAAAAGCCTGTTTCGTCTGTGTGTGCATGTGTGTGTGTGTGTGTGTGTATGCACATGTGTATGTGTGACATAAGTTGAGATCTGTACTCTGCGTATATCGCCTCTCTCTGGAGGCAGGCTGCATATTTCGTGTGTGTGTGTGTGTGTGTGTGTGTGTGTGTGTGTGTAACGTAAGTTGAGATCTGTACTCTGCGTATATCGCCTCTCTCTGGAGGCAGGCTGCATGTTTCGTGTGTGTGTGTGTGTGTGTGTGTGTGTGTGTGTGTGTGTGTGTGTGTGTGTAACGTAAGTTGAGATCTGTACTCTGAGTATATCGCCTCTCTCTGGAGGCAGGCTGCATGTTTCATCATGAATCCTTGGAATTGTAGCTGGTCATTATGTTGATCAGATTTCCTAAGTCTTTCAAAGTTGTCTGTCTTTACAGTATTGTTGTTATTATGTGAAGTGTTGTCGCATTGTTATCATTATCTTTAATGAAAATAGTGATTATTTTTATCATCTGTTCTTTGAATTGCCCAGTCTTTAGCAGTAGGTTATTTAGTTTCAAATTCATTTTAAATTTTTGATTCAAAGGCCCTTTATCAGAAATAACTTTATTGCACTATGGTCCACAAAAGATGTGTTAAATATTTCTGCTTTTATGCTCTAAAGTGTGGTTAATTTTTGAAAATGCTGTGCACAGGCAAGAAATAAGTATACTCTTTTGTGTTTACATTCAATATTCTCCAGAGATTTATCATATCTAAATTTTCTAAAATTCCATTTAGGTCATATTTTGGTTTTTATTTTGGTTAGACTTATCTAGGTGCGAGAGGGGTAAACTGAGGTCCTCTGCTATTATAATTTTACTATTTTTCCCTGTAATTCATTTAACTTTTCCACTGAGAATTTAGATGACATATAATTTGGTGCACATATGCTTAATATTGTTATGAATTCGTTGTCTATTCTCCCTATCAGCAAAATGTGGTTTTTCTATTTATCTCTTTTAATTAGGTGTAATTTTGCTATTGTTTTGTCATGAATGCTACTCCTGCCGTTTTTATTTTAGCTGAAGCATAATAGATTCTTTTCCAGCCTTTTATTTTAAACCGTTTGTATCTTTCTGTTTTAAGTGTATTTCTTTTAAACAACATATTGTTGGATTCTGATCTCTAATACATTCTGTTATCATCTTTCCATTTTATAAATGAGTCCATCCAATTCACACTCACAGTTTTAATTGTTATTTCTCCTTAATCTATTTTTCAGATCAGTTGTTTTTGCTATGAAATACCTTACAATTTCTTCTGCTTTTTTCAGTCTTTTGACTTTGTTTTAATATTTCTTTATATCTCATGGAGTCATTAGTTTCTATTTGGACAATTCTAATTTTCAAGGAGTTATTTTCTCAGGTAAGATTTTGTACCTCTTGTTCCAAGCTGTTAATTCTCTTTCTACATTTTTTTCTTCCATTTTTAAATTTCTTTTCACATTTGTTTTCTACTGCTCTCATTTGATTTTTAAAATCATTTCAGCTCTTTTTCCCCAACTCTTATTATATCTCTTCTAGCAATTCTGGTTGAACTTGCACCAAGTCTGAGTTTTTCCTTGAGGCTTTTCTTGTAGATTATTTGGAGTCATTCTTCTTTTCTGGGCTTGTGCTTTGGGCATCTCTGTCTTTTTTGTTTGCTCATTCTTCTAGCCTACTTCTTGGTTTTGGACTTTATATTAAGTCTGGGCTCTGCGTAATTCTAGGGGTAATGTCTGGGCTGAGGTTCTGTTCTCTTGATTCCTACTGCATTCTTGGGGTTGTTATTATTGAAACATTTCAGTTGTGTCTGGTTCTTCATCAGCCCCCTCCCCTTTGGGATTTTGGGGTTTTTTTGGCAAAGATACTGGAGTGGTTTGCATTTCCTTCTCCAGCTAATTTTACAGATGGGGAAACTGAGACAAACAGGGTTCAGTGACTTGCCCAGGGTCACACAGCTAGTAAGTGTCTGAGGCTAGATTTGAACTCAGAAAGATGAGTCTTCCTGACTCCAGGCCCAGCATTCTATCCACTGTGCCACATAGCTGCCCTACTCTTGGGGCATTGAATGTTATATTATTCCAGGGTCTCAAAGACAGCCCAAGCTGGGAATCTGCATGCTCATTACTCCTAAAGTACTGCACACTCCAGGATGAACTCTGCTCACTGCCCTCTAGGTATGAGCTCTGCGAGTTCCTAACCCAGGTTTGTATCTGAGAAAGACACCTGTTGGCTTGACCCAGTTGGAAGTTCCAGTAGACTGCTGCTGGACTCAGCCACTATCAGCCCACTAGAATCTCTGCAGGTTCAAAGAGATCAAACTGCAGACCCCTCTTCATATCATATTCCTGACCTGGTTATTCCACTGCAGGTTCCAGCCTGGGCTGGAAGCTAGAAATGAGTCCCTGCTGTTCCTGGGGTCAAAGCCACACAGGTATTGTTTGCTTCTGAATTTGTTTATTGTAAGGTCCATGAACATAATTATTCCTTCCCACCACCCCCATGCTCAGATCTCCTCAGTCTGCCCCAGATCTATGATGTAGGACAAGGTAGTGAGCTACAGAGCTTCCAGGTAGCACCTATTCCTGCACCCTTAGGTTCAGGGACCCCTGGGGACCTCTTTCTGCTCTAAGGATTTCTGGCCTGCTCCATAGCTTTGGCCCTCTTTCAGTCATTGGGCACAGGAATGTTCCACTAACAGTGAAATCCTGACCAGACCCCATTCCCAGTGTCCACAGATCTCTCTCTCTCTCTCTCTCTCTCTCTCTCTCTCCCCCCAGGCAGTGCTGAGCTGAAAAGAAAAATTACTATTCACTGTGACTTTTTCTTGTACTATCCTAACAGGAACTGGTCTATTGTGTTTTCTGTTTTTGTGGCAGAGGTACTTTTTCTTGCTACTCTGCCATCTTAACTCCCAAGTTGGACTTCACTTCCAAAGAGCTTACCTGCCCTGTGGTTCACCCCCATCACAGCTACCTCTAGAGGGAAGCAGGACGAAGCTATGTTGGGTTTAGCTCCGTGCTAAACCTGATGCAAATCTCCATTCACTTGTGTAGGATTATAAAAGAGGCTGGAAGGGAGCTTAGAAGGAAAGCTGAAAAGAAGTTCAATACCGTCACTTTGCAGAGGGGGAAAGTGAGGCCAGAGAGAGTTTAGGTGGCTTGTCCAACATCATGCACAATTCACACCCAGGTCCTCTCACTTCAAACCCAGGGATTTTGCCAGCGTTCTATCCAGGCCTACATTTCTCTGCTTCTTGCTGTCTGTGCATTCCTGGGAATCTTGATTCTCTCTAAGCCTCGGCTCCCTCTTCTGTAAATGAGGAGCAAGGTTGGACTGAAGATCCTTAAAGCCCCTTCAGTTGTAAGTGTTATGATCCTGGGCTTTCAGTTGGGTTTTAGAAAGGAAGACAGTGTGTGAATTCCAGCTTCTGACAACACAAGCACCACTAGGTGGAGGTTCTCAGCTGGGACTCCTCCTCACTCCCTCACCCCCACTCCAATCACTTGCTGAATCTTGGTCATTTCTACCTTCCCAACATGTCTTGAATGTGCCCCCTTCTCTCTACTGACACTGCCACCCCCCTGGCACAGGCCCTCATCACCTCCCACCGAGACCATGGTAGTGGAGGCCCTCATCACCTCCCACCAGGACCATGGCAGTAGAGGCCCTCATCGCCTCCCACTGGGACCATAGCTGTAGCTGCTGGGGGTCTGCCTGCCTCCAGTCTCTTCCCACTCTAATCCCATTCTATTCAGCTGCCAAAGTGACCTTCTTAAAGTACAGCTCTGACTATGGCACTCCCCTACTCAGTAAATTCTAGCACACTCCAGGATCAAATATAAACTCCCTCATTTGGCATTTGAACTTCTTTGCCACCTGCCCCCTTCCCACCGTACTCCCTCCCATGAACTCCTAATAACAACACAGGCCACTCCATGTCCAAGGACCCTTTGAGCTGTAACAGCCTTTGTCCTGAGGGCTCTTCAGGCTGTGATGCAGAGCCTTGGCAGAACATTGACCATCAAATCTAAAAGAGACTTAGAGATCATCTATTCTAGCCCAACAGTTGTTAGAGAGGAAAAAGAGGGGTTCAGAGATGGGAAGAGACTTGGCGGAGGCCATACATCCAGTAAGTTAGGGCTAGAACCCAGGGCTCTTTCCATGGCATCATGCACCACCTCTTGACTTTTTCCCAGTATGGGAGCGGGGGAAGGGGTTGACTAAATTACCCTGTTCTGGTGTCATATGGCTCCTGCCTCAGCGATGCATATCTGTGTGACCAACCATTCTGCTTTATGGCAGGCATCATCCCATGCCAGAGTGTGCCCTGCCTGCCATGGGGTGCCCTTGACTCCTGTTCCTTATGTGACACCTCTTTCCTCATGGACCTGGCAGCTTCCAGTGACGTTATTCCTCTGGCCTTTGGCCACTACCATTTGCCCACGTCAGGTGTTCCATAAGACAGCTTGTTCTTTCTCTTCATTCAATTTCCCATTGTCCTCAATTAGCCCTGTTTTAAGCACTACTGTCGATTTCTTCCCTAATGTCCCTTAAGTGTTTTCTATCCCAAGGGGAGGCACATTGGATGCACATCTCTGTCCCCACGTGTCCTTGTTTCAAACAGTGATACCAGAGCTGAGACGAGATGTTCAGAAGACTCCCCCACTTCATCTGCCTCCCCTGACCAGTTTCTTGGGGCCCAGTTAGCCTGTGAACCCAGGATTCCTTCCAGCTGTGGCTTTGACTCAGCTTAAAAAATTGAAAACTTCAGCCCACTGCTTCTTCTGCATTAGGTAGGATTCGCAGCTATCTTCCCTCCCCCAATTCCGTCAACGCATTCCCAAAGATTAACTAAAGTAAACATTTTGGTCCGTTCGACCCAGTAGGAGTCAGCCAAGCATTTACTGTGTGCCTTCCAAGGGCCAGGCCTTGTGCTAGGGACTGAGAACACAGAGAGCAAGACAAAGGAAAGGGCCCTGATATCCAGGAGCTTATGGTGGGGGTGGGGATGTACACAGAAAAGTAAATACAAAGACAAAGAGTTGGAGGGAGGGAACCCCTAACACCTGCTAGAGTCAGGAAGGGCCTCTACCAGGAGGTGGAACCTTTGAAGGGAGCTAGAACTCCAAGAGGCATGAAGAGGAAGAGCATTTCCAGGGACTAGACAAAGACCCAGAGGGGGGAACAGCAGCGAGAGTAATGTGAAGTCAATCAGGAATGATGGGTTGGGGCCACATTGGGAAGAGCTTTAAATGCCCAACAAAAGAATTTGTTTTTGATCCTTGATGCAAGAGGGAGCCCTAGAAGATTCCAGAGTAGGGGAGTAACATGGTCTGACCTGAACTTTGGGACAATCGCTTTGGCACCTGTTGGGAGGGTGGATTGGAGTATGGGGAGAGACTTGAGGCAAGAAGACCAATTAAAAGACGATCACAATAGTCCTAGCAAGTAGAAGAATCTGCCAAATTGATTTTTGTGCAGATTAAGAGCGTGTCATACCCAGGCGAGCTCAAGAAAGAACAAAGTCATCCGGAGAATCCAAGTTCCCAAAAGCTCAAGGTGGCCTGGGTCCTCTGCTTAGTTCAGGCTGGTGGAAAAGTGAGGGTTTGCAGGTGAATTATCCAAAACACGGCCCTCCCTGGATGCTTCTTTCAGCACCTCTTCTATTTAGAGCGTTACTTCATGGTGGTTCTGCCTTCCCTCCTGCCACCATCCTGGTCCAGACTTTCATTTCTTTTCACCTGGACTAGTAGTACCATTGCCTCCTGGGCTCCCTGCCCTCCAGTGTTTGCCTGTGCATGCTGCCAGCGTTCATCTCCTGCCACAGTGCTTTTGTTTTGCTATTACCCTTCTTGCTCAGAAACTTTCCATGGCTCCCTGCTGCCTAAGGGACAAAGTACAGAAACTAACCTGCCATTCAAGGCCTTCCACAGTCTGGCCCCAGCCTGTCTTTCTAGCTTCCCTACTTCAGGTACCCTGTGTTCAATCAGGTCTGGCCTAGTCACTGTTCCACAAGTGGACCTTGTGTATTCTGAGTTTTTATGTATGTCATTTTCCCTTTTTGGAAGGCCCTGTTCTCTGTTGTCTGCTGGAAAGAACACTGGGCTAGGGTAATGGAGGTAACTGATATTTATACAGGGCTTTAAATTTTGCAAAACACTCACCAATTCTGATCTCGCTTGTTTTTCCAAACAACACTGTAAAGGAGATATTTCTCTCCCCATTCTACAGAATATGAAACTAAGTCAAAGAAGTGACTTGCTCAAAGTCACACAGCAAGGAAGTATCAGGCAAGGAATTGAAAGCCATATCTTTCCTGATTCTGGGTACTATATCATGTCCCTAGGCAAGGACCTGCCTTTGTGCCTCGGTTTCTTCCTCTGAAATTGAGATAAGCATCTGTGCCCACCCTCTACCCCAGGGCTTGCCTGAGCATTAGATGACTGGATAGTCACAAAAGTGTTGGAAGAAGGCCATCATTGCACATTATTGTTCCAAGAGATACCTGGGCTCTGCAGCTTCTTCTCTGGAAAGAGAGCCTTAAGGAGATGAACAAGGAAGATCCCTACCTGGTGGGGGCGGGGGTGGATGGGCTGTGCACCCACAGCTTTCTGTTATCCCTCTGAAGGGAAGGAGACAGGGAGGGACACTGACCGATCATTTGCGTCAGCTCTAGATTTGGTCTTAGGATGGGGTTGTGGCTGAGCACAGAGTGGATTTGCCACGTCAGCAGTTTGTTACATGACAGCAAGAGGAACTCTGCTCCCCCGGGCTGACCTAGGGGGGTCAGGGGAAGGTCCTGGAACTTGCCGATCCTTAGCCACAATCTCTGTTCCCCATGGTGGCAACACACGCAAGCCATCTACCTGGTTACAGGATATCCTAACCACAGGCAAGGGGCTTGGGAGAAAACGTGGCAGCTGAGGCCTAGCCTGGACAGGCCCAACCTAGGAGTGAAGCCAGCTGCCATGTTGCCTGTTGGCTATGGAAAATGAAGGGAACCCACTGGAGAGACCTGCCCCAGCCTCATCTCCAGTCGGTTTGTCAGTAAGCATACCATACCAACTTGATGCCAGGCTGTTTAGAGTCTGGGGGTGGGAAGGGGAAAGGCAGGCCCTGGAAGAAGGGAGCCACAGTACCAAGACCCTAGGGCTGAGGCCAGCTCAGGGAGCAGGGTCAGGCTGTATAGCCTGTGCATTGTTGGGGAAGCTCTAGGAAGGAAACATTTCCTACTCCCACCACACTTAGAGCTCATTTCATCGAACTCTCGTTTTACAGAGAAGGCAATGGGCCCACAGAGGATAAGTGACTTGACCAAGAACAGATAAACGATAAAGCTTAGAGGTAGGATTTGAACCCGGTTCTCCAACTCTAGATCACTGGCAACCCCCATGTCAGGGCTTCTTAAACTTTTTCCACTCCCAATCCCTTTTCATGTTTCGTCAGTGTTCGTTGGCATTGCATGGCATGAGGGCAAATGTTGTGTGTTCAGAACCAAGGCTGCAGTGCAGTTTCGATGCAACACGGGTGAGCACTGCCAGAAGCACCTCGGATTCATTAAACCTTTAATTTTTAATTAATTTTTGGTCGCTGCACATTCAGAAACCTTTTACTGTTGCCATCTGGGGCCACAGGTCACAGTTTAAGAAGTGCTGTGGGCCTAGGCAACTTTTAACAAGCTCCAGTCACCCTGCCCTTGTTAAGGCTTTGCTAGGCCAAGAGATGCCTAAAGGTATGTAAAGTCATTAGGAGGAGAAGATTTCCATTCTCACTGATCCTGGGGGAAAATAAAAACGGACTGAACCTGGAGACAGCTCAAGTAATGGGGCTCTGATGACAAGAGATGCAGTGCAAAGAAACTGTGCACCTTGTCGGATATATTGATCCCCCTGCCCAGACATGGGCCCCAGCTGGCAGCCTGGATACAGCAGCCTGCACCCGGCTAATTGTCTCATGGCTCTGCTTCCCGACTTTGTCATTAATCACACCTGCCCCATTGCCTTGCCAGAGTCCCCCTGGGCTCCCTCCAGGTAGCTTACTTCATGGTTTCTCCAAAAGGCCATTTCTTTCCAATTTTGCTGCTTAACCTTCCAGCACCCATGGGTGGGTGGGGTGGGGTGAGGTGGTCCTGGAGCAGGAGGAGCAGCAAGGGGACAGGGGCAGCCACATCTCTTCACTCAGCATTCTTGAGAGCTTGGCCATCATCTCTTTATCAAAAAATACAAAAGCCGAAACACCAAAGAGAGAGTGGAAGGGAGGATCCGGATCCTAGAAAACAAAAAGGAACTACAATGCAGACCCCAGCCAAGGTAAGGACCCTTGGCCTGCTTTTCACTAGTCTTGGTCTTGACACAGTTCTCAAAATACTCCACCATTCCCCTCTCACTAAGCCTGAGGAAACCTTCCAGAGTTAATGGCCCTCACCTTGCCAATCTCTTGGCAGGATTCAGTCCCCAGAGTATTCCACCAGCCTCTCCCATGCCCAAAGTACACAGGTGGTGCACACATGCCCTCCTTCTATCCTCCCTTCCACCCACGGTACCACAAGGCCTGAAGCAGTCACGTTCCACAGAGCGAGGACAAAAACGCCTTCAGAAGATTCTCTCCTTCACCCTCATCTTTCACCTGTGAGAGTTGATTGTAGATGTGTTCAGGTCACTCTAAATCCAGCTATCACTTCCCTATTTAGAGG
>CM053628.1:3028436-3055937 GCA_028646595.1 Phalanger gymnotis | reverse complement strand
GGGAAGAGGGGAGAGAATTTGGAACTCAAAGTTTTAAAAAATACATGTTTGAAAACAAAAACAAAAAAGTTTTTGCAGGCAACAAGAAAATAATGATACACAGGCAATGGGGCATAGAAATTTATCTTGCCCTACAAGAAAGGAAGGGAAAAGGGGATGGGAGGGTAGTGGGGTGACAGAAGGGAGGACTGACTGGGGAACAGGGCAACCAGAATATACACCATCTTGGAGTGGGGTGGAGGGTAGAATTGGGGAGAAAATTTGTAATTCAAACTCCTGTGAAAATCAATGCTGAAAACTAAATATATTAAATAAAATTTATTAAAAAAATTGACCAGTTGGCTGTCTAGATCGGGTTCAGCTGGCTCTCTTATACCACTGCTTGGAACTCTGATTCTGCCCATACACCAGCTCCCCACAAAGCTCAGACTTGTTTCCTTCATGTCCTAGGCCTGCAGGCTAGTGCTTATGTGCATGGATGTGCTAAACCCTGCAAGCTCTCAGCTCTTGATTAAACATGTCTCCTTGATGAGTAAGACTTAGGATAATATAAAAACCACCACGACAAAAAAATTTCCAGCTGGGGAGATAATTAATGAGGCATAGAACCGAAGCACAACAGAGTGGCCTTGTCAGCCATCTGTCTAGCCCTGCAAAGTGCCTTTCACAATGGGCAAAGGGAACACTCTGAAAAACAGTTGTTAACCACTCTCAAACTTCGATGTTATTATTTTCTTAGTCATCAGACGAGTTTTGAGTGGCAACAGCAGCATAGCTACGTTCTCCAGTGGTATGCCTTGAGTCCCTCCCAAAGTCATGGGAAGAAAATGGCTTCCAAGAATCACTAAGTTCCTGATTATTATCCCTAACCAGTACCCCTCTCTGCTCACCAGCCTCATCTATACGGGTGAATACTGAATCCCTCTCTGATTCGTAGTGCCATGGATATTGACGTGAGTAACACCTGAGTGGGACTGTGTACCCCTAGCTTCCAGTCCATTGACTGGACAGATGGCACATTCAATTACACTTTCCATGACATTTTATTAAATAGATGGTTTGGGACCACTTAGAACAGAAAGTAGTGAGGACTAGGCGGCAGAATGGGTTCACTGAGAACAACTCACTCCAGATTCGCCTCGTTTCTCGGTCTTGTGGGCTTCCTAGACAGACACAGCAAGGGAACGTCACACATATTAGTTAGCTAAATGTCACAAAGCTTTTGACAAAGTTTCTCTTGATGCCTATGTGAAAAGGAAGAAGAACAGAGTCAAAACTAGCAGGAGGTGAATGGGGCTTTGCCCTAGGTTGCTGCTATCTCGGAATGGGGTGGGGTAGGGACTCCCACTCTAGGAAAGGATAGTTCCTTCCATAAGCAATGGCCATCACTGTGACATACCTCACCTTGGTGTCTTCTGGGAGTGGATAGCACAACTCCCTATTCCCCAAATCTGTGCTTTCAGGAGGGAATTTTCTATTTTATCTTAGGGGCATGAGGGCAGTTCTGTCTAGGACTCTAAGTGTTCACTGAGTCTGGCCCACAAAATCTAAACCATTCACCGTCTACTTGGAGTGCGCGCAGACTGCCCCAATTAGCCCCGATATCTAGATGGCCGTAGATCGCAGACCACCCTGCGCCTTCTCACGTCATCTTGCTATCTACGGAGGCTGTCTCACCACCTGCCCATTTGCTGCTCCACTCCCGACTTTCTCTCTCTTGCTTTGCGGACAGTCAACAAATCAATAGTACCACGGAAAGGGTGAGTCAGTTGACTGGCCTGTGGATCAATTCAGTGTTCCCATGCCTCCCAGACCAATGCTCTCTCCCCTGCCACCACTCCCCTGTTTGTGCTGTCTCCCCCGACAGAATATTATCTCTTTGAGAGCAGAGACTGTCTTGCTCTTTGGATTCCTATGTCTAAGCTCAATGTTTGGCATAAGTAAGTACTCTTGATACATGCTTCATTCATTCCTGCCTTTGGACATAGACTAATTTCTCCTTTGCAGTTGGCCAGGCTGACCTGGACAAGTTTAGCTCCTAGATTCAGAGCTGGAAGGGTCTGCCAAGGTCATCTAGGCCAAACGCACTCATTCTAAGGATGAGGGTACTGTGGCCTGGAGAGGCAGAGCTGCTTCTCCGAGGCCACACAGACGGTGAGTGGCACAAGTGAGATTCGAGCTCAAGTCTTCTGACACTAGCACCAGAACTCAGTCCAATTGGACCACTGCCTGTTTTTTCTACAGCTCCTACTACCGTGGCGAATGTTAAATCACTCTCCTGGACTCCAAGAACAGAGAGCTCTGGGATCTCTCAGGCTTTTGGAATGCTCTTTATTGGATGGTTATTCACCCTGCTTTGGAGGGCCTTGTTTCTGGTAGGTTCAAAATGCTGACAATTTCACCAAGTGAATCCTTTCATGAGTATGTGCGTGTATGTGTGTGTGTGTGTGTGTGTGTGTGTGTGTGTGCGTGTGTGTGTTTTCCCCTCAGGCGCAGTGGCATTTTTTAAATTAAAGCTGTATATCTACTTTCAAATGAAATGCTATCTGGTCCTAGCTTGCCATTATCAGCTAAGCAGAGGAGAGGGCTTGGGAATTATGGGTACAAATCCATTAGAAGAGGTTCATGAACTTTCAAAGTAAATTGGGAGTCATTTTTAAACCCTTTTCCATGTATCTCATCAAATAATATGTGCATGTGCATGTGTGTATGTGTGCACATGCACATGTGTGTTACATGAATGTGTGTGCTGTTGGATTGGCCCTGTGACTGCATCTGTGTTGGGAGTTCCTAGTGAGGAAATTTTTCACCAATGCAGAAGAAAAGCTGTTTGCCCAGTGCCTTCCAACCAGGATGATGTCACAGGCAGAATTTGAACCTTGCTCCCAGGTTGATTCCTAAGCCCTCCACTAGGCTATTTATGTTTAGTTTACTGGCATGGCTTTATCCAAGGAGGCACAGAGACAGAGAGAAGGTGGGAATCGTCAGCTGGCCTTCAGGATCATGGCTATTTGTGCCCAGCTGTTCACTTCTGAAGCATGGTGGGTGCTAGTGCCAGGAGTTGGTTCTCCTTGTGCTAAGACTCCTATTTGAGCCTAAATAGGATTTCTTGGTAAAGGACCAAGTGTAGAGTGGAGTTGGCTGAGCCTGGCCCTGCCCAGGAGTGTTTAGACCTTATGGTAGGGCTTCTTCTTCCCCTTTTCTGAGGAAGATGCCTCTGAAAGTAAAATGCCTAAAATTCCAAAGGAAACCAATTCTATAGAAATAGTTATCAAAAGAAAGTTTTCGGAAGTTAATAAGGTCTGCCTTAGAGTGTTTTCTCCACCGTAGGATCAAATATTAAGCAAATTCCCAGGGATGTAACAATCTCTACTGGCCCCTGGGATGCTCTAATGCCTCCTGGCCTCAATCTAACACACTTGACAGCCCAGTCTTCTTGGCCTAGTTCCTGTTCCTCCATGTTTTGGGACATGCTTTCCCTGCTCCCCTCTGCCTCCTACAGTCTCGGGCTGTCTTCGAAATCCAGCTTAAGCTCCCCCTTGGCCATGAGGTCTTTTCTGACTCCCCCATCCCCCATCCCAGCTGCTCTCACCTCCCCTCCCCAAATGAGTTTTCTGAATTTCGTATATATTCTGTCTGCAGGTACAAATGGACTCTCCCGCTAGAACGTAAGCCTCCAGAGGCCAGGGTGGTTGTACATCGTCTTTGTTTTCCCAGCACTTAGCCCAGCACCTACACTAATGACAAGAAATGTTTGTTGATTGATTTCCAAGTTCTTGAGGTCAATCTTGAGGCTTTGCATATGTGAAGGGGAGTCTGCTGGGAATTTATATAGAAATAAGAAAATGTGTTTCCTTCTCTGCAGCTCTGGAGGAAATATTGGTGTGACATTCTAAATGAGCTCAGAGGACAATTCCGTTGATTATTTGCAAACTCAGCAGCTGGGTGGGGCAGCACAGTGGATAGAGCACCAGGCCTGGAGTCCCGAAGACTCCAGTTCAAATCCATTCTCAGACGCTTCCTAGCTGTGTGACCCTGAGCAAGTCCCTTCACCCTGTTTGCCTCAGTTTCCTCATCTGTAAAATGATCTGAAGAAGGAAATGGCAAACCACTCCAGTATCTCTGCCAAGAAAACCCCAGATGGGGTCGCAGAGAGTTGGACACTACTGAACGAGGACAACGTGCAAACCTATCTCAGAAGCTTCTTAGCTCTGTTACCCTAGGCAATCTCTTATGACCTCAGTTTTCTCATCTGTAAAATGAGAGGCTTGGACTCAGCCTCCAAGGTCCCTTCCAGCTCTAAATCTCTGATACTGTGATCCGCGTATTTTTATACCCAGAAGCCTTGTTCTGCACCACAGAGTGGCTCTTGCCTGTGTTCCCTATACTATTTTAACCCTCTCTTCACCATGAGGTGTCCCCAAGAGAATGAACATTGTCTCCTACTGCCTCCTCAGTTGTGGTATAACTGTTTGGAATGTATAACCTGACCCTTTTTTCCTCCTCTCATTTCTTCTCCTCTTTCCCAGTCCTAGGATCCCTCTGAATGAGCCCAATTCCCTGGGAACTCATACAGTGAGAAGATAGCAAAGACAGTCCATTCAGACTGGGAGCTCTCTCACCAGAAGGTACAGAATGGTAAATTGGTGAGAGAAATCCACCATTGTGGGAGCTTGAGGAAAGCTTTGTGTTAGGGCTGAAAGGAGGAAATTACCTGGAAGCTTTGCAGCTCACAATCAGAGACTAGCAAATGATCTGCCTTGAACTCAGCTGCTTGAGCATATATAATGCTATAGAATGGGTATATATTTAAATATAGCTGCAGAATGAATCTTCAAGATAAAATGGAAAATTTCCCACTTGTAGAAAGGTTCTCTCAGAAGTAATTACAGCTAGCCATGGAAAACAATGGCTTCCGTTAACATTGATTAAACGTGAACGCCTAGCTAGATGACTGCCAGTTTGAGTGAAAAGAAGTAGATATTCTTTTCATCACCAAGCTTCGAAGGTTAGAAAGATTCACCCTCTTTGCTGGAGCTGGGAGCAGGCTATTGGTTGAATCTGCTCATGGGCTTTGGCTTTGGACATAACTAGAAGATTTGGCCAGCCCACTTCACTCAAGTCTCCCCTCTGAAATTCTCTTACTGGCAGGAGACTTGTTAAGTGTCCACCTGCTTACTGTCTGCCCACCCCTCACTCTGAAATCTTAAGGTCATGGCCAGGAAATGGACATTTATTTCATATTATCTGCATTTTACAGAAAACTACACTCTGAAATGACACATGGATCAGTGAGTGAGCCCTGATTAGAACTTGGATGTTTTTGTTTTTAAAAGTCACAGTCTCCAAAGGATAACTTACTTAGGCCTACAGCTGTAACTAGGAAATCTGGCACCTAAGGTAAATTCAGCTGGGGCGGGGTGCAGAGCAGGTGTGGGGAGTGGAGCTATCCATCCCCTTGCTACTGCTGTTGTGTGGGGCCTTGTCCCCCCACCCCAATCCCTGGGGGCCTTGAATGACATGGGTCTCTAGGCCCAATAACTCTGGGATTCCTTAGATTAGGGGTCTGTGGGTCCACAGATTTCAGAGTGTCTGTGAAGATGGGTGAGAAAAAAATGACATCTTTCTTTCCATAGAATAGATGTTCTATGTAATTCTATGGATTTTATTTTATGCATTTGAAAGTATTATTCGGAGAAAGGATTTATAGGCTTCAGTAGATCGCCTGCCCAAGAGGCCTATGACAAAACATTGAAGAAGTCCCATCCTAGACACCAACTTTCCTTTCAGATGGTGGAAACCTGCAACTTAACCAGAAGACTCTCATCTTCATACTCTGAGAGCCGACTGCATGGGGTTTAAAGACCATATTGGTCAATGAATCAGGTTTTTCAGCACTTAATTCTCTGTTCATTCCTCCAGCACTCCAAAGCTACAATGAGGAAGGGGTTAAAAGTTAATAGAGCATGTTGGCCCTTAGAAAAAGATGTATGCTCATGGAATATTAATTGTCTGTCCCTGGGAAGAGAAAATTTATGGCCCATTGAATGAAATGTAGCGCCCTTTCCAAGCCCCGCTCAGTGGCTTGAAGAGAAGCCTTTCTCTCCTACTTCAGCCCCAAGTGATAAAAAGTGAGCATTAGGAAGCTGACTGCCCTTGGGAGCACATTGAGGATTACCAAGGCAAAGCAACAGGGATGAGTGCCTGCATTTAGCCACATCTGCTCGGTTCTTCTGGCACTTCTGGAGTCTTGGTAAAATGAAGATCCTCTGCCTTGCCTCCAGAAGCTGTGCAGGAGGTGGGTGTAGTCACCCTCTCTCTCCCCTAGACAGTCACCAAGGGCAACAAAAGAGGACTTTTTCTGAAGGGAGAGGCTGCAGCTCTGCTTGGTCAGAACAAGATGCCCCTCCCAGGTTAAGCAGATCACCTGAAATCTCACCAACACCTCCCCCACCCTTTGGCCTCCTCTCCCCTCTGATTGGAGGGCTGCAGGGATGAGCACTCAACTCCTCCCAAAGCTGTCCTTTATAGACCTGGCAGCTCACTCTCCACTTTCCATCTTGCAGCTCTCCTCAGTCTGAACTCTACAAAAGAGTACCAGATACCCCCGGTATCCTTCCCCCTCCCTAACTCCTTCCAGTTTCCTTTTGTGTGTGGTTTTTCTCCCATTATATTGTAAGCCCCTTGGGGGCAGGAACTGTCTTTCTTTTTCTTTCCTGTATCCTCAGCACGTAACAGTGCCTGGCACATAGTAGGTGCTTAATAAATATTTATGAATCTCCACCATTCCTGACAATTCCCTTTGGAGACATTTAGCTCTCCTGACTTTTGACTTTTCCAAGACACTTTTCGGATCTTCTCTTTAACAACCTATTTGTGGCAGAGCAGGTGCCCCTAAGGATCTCAAATCACACTTCTAATACTCAGGCTGGTTCTCTAATGTCACTGAGAGCCATAACCAGGGTGGATTCCGCAGGGTTTTGTCCCTGTTCTGATGTTTCTATGTTGCTGAAAGCCTACTTTCTGAAGAGTAGAGTCAATCGACATTAGCAGATGTATAGCACGAATGACTACTTAAAATAGGAAATTGGATGATGGGTTAGGGTCAGCGCCTTCTCCATGTGTCCCCAATCCTATCTGAGAAGTGGCTTCCTGTTAACTTATTCCAGGAATGGTTTGTGGTGCTTGCTCCAGCTAAAATACAACTCCTAGGTCTGCCTTGGGTACTGCCTTCCCAGGGCACTTCAGGAGAGTTCACAAAACCCTCAGATAGACTAACTTTCTCAACAAAAACTTTTTACTGAATTTCTGAACGGCTTCCTCTCTACTCTGGCCACTTTATTTTTCAAAGCACAGGCTTTTCCAAGTGTATGGTAGGTTTTTAACTTCAAACTGAAATAACAGCATGTGTTTTGTTTTAAATAATAAAGGACTCACCTGTCAGCTAAGAGCATAGTCCTGGTTCTACCTTGGCCTCTCAAGAAGACACCAGCCACATCTTATAACAAACAACTTCAAGAGCATTGGAAGATGGATGCATTGAAAATAGGGCCTGGAAAAGGTTGGGTCACAGTGGGCTTTTCATTGTCCTGGCATTGACCCCCAGTAGCAGAAAGAGAACTGACCTTGGATCCCGGATGCCCTCAGTTCTAATCCTATTTATGTCACATTGGGCAAGCCCCTTCCCTTCAGTTGCCCTGATCTGTAAAAGGAGAGGTTGTACTAACTATCCTCAAAGTTCACTTCTAACTCTGAATTCTGTATTTCCTACTTGTGTTTGTTGAGTCTTAGTAGCTCTCAATGTTGGACTTGTCCATGCCTTAAATGCTTGCCTGTCTTTGACCTCTTGCCCTGGATCAGGGGAGATATGCTGGTGTTGTTCAGACATGCCTGACTCTTTGTAACTCTGTTTAGGGGTTTTTTTTTGGCAAAGATACTGCAGTGGTTTGCCATTTCCTTCTCCAGCTCATTTTACAAATAAGGAAATTGAGGCAAACAGGCTAAGTGACTTGCCTAGGGTAATATAGCTAGTGTCTGAGGCCAAATTTAAACTCATGAAGATTAATCTTCCTGGCTTCAATCCTGGCACTCTATCCACTGTGCCACCTAGCTGCCCTAGGAGGAGATAAGGCCATGCATCTAAAACTTGGAAGTGTCCATGAGCAAATGCCAATGTTACTGATCACCAAAACTAAATCACATCCAGGTGTGTGAGTGAAGACACCCACACCCTTCTACATCCTCTCTTCCTCTCCCCTCCCCTCCCTTCCTTCCCTCATCCTCTTCTCCCTAAGTAGATACTCAGTATTCCCACCCTTCTTAGATACACAAAGCATTTGGTACATGGGAGATGTGAGGAATGACTGTACACAAGTATTTCTAAAGTCATTTCCACAAGTATTTATAGCTCTAAGATGGATCATTTCCTTAGCCTTGCTCTCAACCGACTCTGAGCAGCTTAGATTTTCCAGTATGTTCATAATAATGACTTACAGATTGAAAGATGCAGGGCAGAATGGGCACATCGAAGTCCCTGTCTGTAGGCTGGGCATGGTGCCAGACTCACTTTGTCAGTGAGGACACGGTTGGACCTTGTGGAGAGGTAAATTGATGGGGTGTTTTTATTACCTGCAAATAGTATTTATTCTATTGCTTGTGAAATAAAATAACCATATAACACTTGGGGAAGATGCTTTACAGAGATTTGGGAGTGACTTCTCACACAAACCATGAGGTTGGCTGAGAGTACTCTCACTATGCAAAAGAAATTGGATTTGTTAAACGGAAACCTACGTATCACGATTCATTTCTTTCAGAAGAATCAGGAGATGTTAAACATGGTAAGTACTAAACAACATCACAAAAATGAAATTTATTTATATTTTAATACACAGGAAGTGACTGTTTACTGATACGTGGGAATTGTGTCAGAAGCAGCCATCTGTGCATAATGAGACTACCCACTTATTAGAATAAAGATTAAAATCAATACTAAATTAGAAGAATAAAATGAGAATGGTATACAATTGATGTACTCTAACCAAACCTATTCAAATAAGATATTGATACTGAAAAATAGAAAATGGATAAAGGAACAGAAATTGACACACATACTCTTACCATTTCATATGAAAGGTTGTCTTCCTTCCTTCCTTCCTTCCTTCCTTCCTTCCTTCTTTCCTTCTTTCCTTCCTTCCTTCTTTTGAACTAGACATATGTAACAGCAAGCACCCTGGCACACCCAGGATGGCTTGTTAGCACAGGTTCTTAGATCTGCTTTTTTGAAAAAGCAACTCTAAAGGGGTCAACAATCTTCTTTAATTGCATTCACTAGTTCAGGGGAAATGTCAGCCCCCTGAACCTTAGAGAAAATACAAGCAGAGAAATTAGCATAAAGACCAACAGACAGGGCTCTGACTGCCTGATCAAAGCAATATTGCTATACGCTTTACGTATACCACTGGATTGAGAGAGCCTTTACATCTGAGCAGTCAGGGGGTCTTAACATATGGCTACTCAGAGTCTTGACCAGGAAATCAAAAGGTCCTTCTCATAAGCCAGCCCCCAAAGCAAACTACCAAACTAGAATATATATACACTTTTGGCTAACAGGCTCAGAGCCAGAAGGCATCACAATCCTTGTGACTTAGTGCCTAATTAGCTTAGTACCAAAAGGTGTAAAAGCCTTCCTACAAGTAAGCCTCCCCTAAGCAAGCTTCCCTTAATGGGCTCTACATGAGGCCTATTAATGGGTGTGGAAGATCTTCATATCCCATTAATGTTACAACATATGATTTCATAGGTAGAGAGAACTCCCAATACTGAAACTCCTTCTACCAATGCAATAGAAGAGTTATACCTGTTCTGTAACTTACAGTCTTAGAGAGTGACTGTCTGAGGCATTAAGAGGTAAGATGACTTGCCCAGGCTTTTCACAACAAGTATATCTCAGAGGTAGGACTTAAACTCGAGGTTATGTAACTTGGAGAATGGCTTTTTATTCACTACACATTTTCATAGAAGTTTAATGAACATAAATCAGATGGTACAATGAAAGTAGCCCAAAAAGCCTAGAAATACCTCAGTCAGCTAACACTTGATCTCCTTAACAATTGAAGTGACATGGTAGCCAAGGAAAACACTGGCTTAGAACATAAATTTCTTTGTAAAATCTTATGGGAGAAGATTATGAGAGGTAGTAGTTCATAAAATGGTGAGAAATAGTGATGGCTAAATTAAGTTTATGGAAAGTTTGGCAAAGGAATCAACTAAACCATCCCAGAGGCATTTGAGTTGAGTTGGAAGGACAATGAACAGGTGAAAATAGAAAAGATGGTCAAGATTCCTACAACAAACTCTTTTCTTTGTCAATGGCAGTGGAACTGCCATCTTTGGATCCTAACATCATAGCCTTTGATGTACTACTGGAGTGAGTAGAAATGACACTAAAGAATGGCTGAATTAGACCACATATATGGAAAGGATATCGAGGCTGAAGGTGGAAAAAATTTTAAGAAATTAATCTTGTTGTTCTGAAGTTAATCTTATTTGTTATTCTGAAATTAACCTTATTTGTTATTCTAAATTTAATGAACAGAAAAATTTTCCACATATGAATAGAAAAAGAGGACTATATGTGAAAGCGTTCATCTCTGCTCCATAAGAATATATAATAAATTCAACATAGTTTCAGTGATATCCTGCTTGTCTATGTTTCCTTCTGAAATTTCTCTTGTTTTCTTCCGTGCAATTGAGAAAAATGCTTCAACAACCCCCTCTTCTTTCTTTACCTCTTTTTTGGCAATACTGTAACTAGCTCCCCTGCCTCTGCCTCAAATAAAAAAGAAAAAACGTTATCCTTGTAACAGATAAGCAGAGTCAAAGCAAATGTAAATATTTGACAGCACCGTTTGCAGGGAATTGAGGAATTAATTATCAAGGTACCTAAAATAGGGGAGAACACCAAATTCTTTGGGAGGAAATCTAAGATCTTATTACCCCCAAATGACAGCTAAGAAAATATTTTTTTTAAAAAAATATGTATCAGCAATTAACACATACATGCCTACTACATTCATACAACATTTTTATGAGAAAAACCATCCCCCCAGGGCATCCTGGATGACAATATTGGAAGGGAACATCCCTCAGCAGGCCTCATCTTTACTGTGGTACAAGCGACTAACACATAGAGAGAATACATGATCTCATTGAGTTCATTATTAGTTGACTATAAAAAAGCATTTGACTCAGTAGAACCTTAGCACCTTTTTTACCACAGGATGTCTTTTCTTTACACATTTCAACATCATTCAAGATGCCATGAAAGATGTGACGACAGAGAATTCTCTGATCACCTCCTCCTTATAAATATCGAATGAGGTGCCAACTAGAGAAACATCATCCTGGCAATCAAATTGATCTCTATCATGGAGGCTGTCTAGCACAGAGGCTCAATGCCAGAGGGATTGCCTGAGACAGGGAGGTCCTCCAGACACCTCTGTCTGGGGATAACTCTGTGTCAATTGCATCAAGCCCAGGAATATTGCAGAGCCTCCCGAGGGACCTCCATAAGCACTCTAAAGACATTGGCCTTACTAGCCCTACTGGGGAAAAAGACAAGTTGATGAAACCTATCTATTGTTTTTTCTTTTAGAAGTGATTTTTTTTCTCTTTCACCTTCCGCTTCCCATTCAAAAAAGAAGAGAAAAGCAAAACCCTTATAATAAATATTCAGTCAAGCGAAACCGATTTCTACATTGGCTACATTAAAAAATGTCTGTCTTATTGTACACCTTGAGTTCATGACTAGCTCTCATCAGGAGGTTGGTAATATAGTCCAGCACTGGTTCTCTGGTTGTTGCCTAGATCAGAGTTCTTTGGCCTTTCAAAGTTGCCTGTGTTTCTGTTGTTTTTATTGTATAAGTTCGCTGTGCACTAGTTCCTACAAGCTTTCCCATGCTTCTCTGAAATAAGGCTTTTCATAATTTCTTATGATGCAACAACATTCCATTACTTTCCTATAATAGAATTTGTTCCACTGTTCTCCAGTCGATGAGCATTCCTTTAGTTTCCAATTCCTTGCCATTACAAAAAGAGCTGTTCTAAGTCTTCTTGTACATATGGGTACTTTCACTCTTTAACCCTTTGCAGTATATGTCTCATAGGGGCATCACTGCCTCCAAGGGTCTGGACAGTTTCCAGACATTTTGCAAACATGCCTATCATCCAGCCTGTGCTATGCAGGTGGATATGTAACCCTTAGGGTTGGCCCATCACATGTCTTTAACAGACACTACAGCTGGGCTTCCAAAAGAACAAGAAGATTTGGGCTAGATTCCTTTGGGAAATTACCTGATGGCTTCAAGGCCACTAAACTTCCTGAATAGCCCAGGTCCATCTTCACATCAGCATATGGTGATGCTGTATATGGCTACAAGTCATCAGAATCCTTTGTTTTTGAAGAATTGAAGTTGAAGGTTTCCAAAAGGGCATTGGAAAAGTACCTAGTGCACATGAGTAAGCTGGGACACATGACCAAAGTACAAGTGAGGCAAAGCATGGATGTAATCCAAGACCTTCTGACAAGAGGAGGTGGGCTGGACATGTGGCAAGAGAAAGGGAGAACCAGGGGTATAGCCCATGTACTCCATTGGTATCCACACATGTCATTGAAGCTAGACTGGTGCATATTTTGTGAAGATTTGTGAGAGGATATGGGCAAAAATTTCATAGTATATGAAGGCATGGATTACTTGTGAATCTGGCAGGTTGATGGAAATAGCCAAGTCAATGAGACTACAGACCAATCAAAGTACATAGAAGATGCTGGGTTAGGCTCTGGAGATTTCAAGACAAAATTACATAATGGCGCTTATATTCTATGTGGCCAAAGTGGGGAAGTGGGAGGTTCTAATATGTACACAGATAAGTTCATAAGAGATAATATATGGAGGGAAAGATTTCTCTAAAGAGGTGGTACCTGAGCTGGACCTTGAAAGGAGCTGAGGATCTTAGGAGGTACAAAGAAAGAAGGAGTACATTCTAAGGGTAGAGAGCCTCTAAAAAGGCAAGGAGACAAGTGGAATGCCCTTTGGGGACCACAAGTGGTCCAGTTTGGTTCTACTATAGAGTATGTAAAAGGCTATAATATGAAATACAACTAGAAAAAGTAAGTCAGATTGTGGAGGCTAAGGAGTTTAGATTTTGTACTAGAGGCAGTAGGAAGCCACTGAAGATTTTTGAACAGGGGAATGGCATGGTCAGACTGCCGTAGCAGTAATCGTCATTGTCTTCGTCATAGTAGTAGTAGTAGTAGTAGTTGTTGTTGTTGTTGTTGTAGTTGTTGTAGAGCCATTTCAGTCATGTTTGGTTTTTTGTGACCCCATTTGGGGTTTTCTTGGCAAAGATACTGTGATAATTTACCATTTCCTTCTCTAGATCATTTTACAGATGAGGAAACTGAAGCAAACAGGGTTAAGTGACTTGCCACAGCTAGTAAGTGTCTGAGGCTGGATTTGAACTGGGTCCTCCTGACTCCAAGGCTGGTGCTTATCCACTACAGTGCCACCTAGCTGCCCCAAATCGCTGTGTTAGGAATATTGATTTGGCAGCTGTGGGAAGGAGGGGTTAGCTAGGGAGCATGGAGACCCCAATTAGGAAGCTATCGTATTCATCCAGGAAAGAAGTGATTGGGGTCTGAAGTAGGGTGGTGGCCATGTGAGTGGGGACATAAGGTTTGATATGAGAGATCCTGTGAAGGTAGAATCAACAGGACTTAGTAACTGATTGGATACAGGGAGCGAGGAAGCAAAAAGATTTGAAGACGATGCTGAGAAACTGAGTCACTGGGACAATGGTGGCACTCTCTATAGAAATAGAGAAGATTGGAGGATTGGATTGAGGGATGGGGGATGATAATGAGGTCCATTTTGGAAAGCGAAGTTTCATATGATGATGGGATAGTCAGGTGGAGATGCTCACCCCACAAATGGGAGTTCAGGAGAGAAACCAAGAGGCAAGAACTGCAGTAGATGGAGAGCTGGACTTGGAATCACAAAAACAATCTGGGTTCAAATCCAGCCTCAGTCATTCTCTAGCTTGTGTGCCCATAGGCAAGTCTCTTAACTTCTCAGTCTCAGTTTCCCCACATACAAAAAGAGAGGGCTGGACTTGATTTTCTCTATGACTACATGTGACCTAAGACTGGATGTGTAGATCTGAGCCAAATAAATGGGAATGATACTTAGACACATGAAAGCTGAAGAGATCACAGAAGAATACTGAGAGAGAAGAAAAGAAGGTTCAAGAAAGACCCTTGGGGTACACTCATTCATGGGGGACAGAGATGCCTAGTAAACTAGGAAAGGCAGCTAATTGAGAAGGGCCATCCCTAACCACCGTGGATTTATTCTGTAAATACCTGTATTGTACATGTTGTCTCCCTGATCCCAGGTAAATCCCCTAAGAGACAAGATTGTTTCCTTTTTGGTATGTGTATCCCCAGTGCCTAGCACAGTGCTTGGCATATACTAGGTACTCAACAAATATTTGTTGGTTGAATGATTGAGAATGAGTAATCAGAGTTAGGGAGAGAAACAGGGAAGAGCCGGATCACAGAAGCCAAGGAAAGAGAGAGGGAACTGGAGGAAAAGGCTGTCATCGGGGCCAAAAGCTGCAAAGGGGTCAAAAACAATGGATGCTTAGAAAAGACCATCAGCTTTGGCAAAAGAAAAGAGGGAGAATTCCTTGGTAACCTTGAAAGGAGACATTTCGATTGAGTGTTGAGATCGGGAGCCAATTAGGAGGGGCCGAGAAGTGAACAGAAGGTGAGGAAGTGGAGGCAATTAGGATAAACATTTGTTTCAAAGAGTTAGACTATTGAAAGGAGAAAGAAAAAAAACTGAAGGATTACTGATTCGAGTCATTTTTTAAGCTCAGGGCATCTTTGTAGGTAACAGAGAGAGAGCCAGTAGATGTGAGGAGATTGAAGACGTTGAAGGAGAGATAACATGTCTTGATGGAGAATGTGCTAGATCCAATCAGAGAACCTGGGTTCAGATCTTCCCTCTGCTGCTTACTGTGTGACTTTGGGCTAGTCACTGATCCTCCACGAGTCCCATTCTCCTCATCTCATGTGTAAGTTCTGTAAGGCTTCTTCCCATGATCCTATGAGAAGCTTTATCAGGGAAGTCCCTCAAACTTAGCCCTGAAGCAGCCTCTCCGCCCACCTTATTAGTGCTGGCAAACTCAGGCTGTGGCAAATCCCCTCCCATCTGCCACCAGCCTAGAATCAATGAGCCCCACTGGGTTCACTGTTTTTGCTCCATTAAACAGGAAACTCGCATAATGAAGATACAGGATGCAGCTCCTTCAGGTTGTTGAGCTGTCTTCTGCCTGGGTGGTTGCTGTGTGTTCTGATAGGTGCCAAATGCAGGGTCAATCCAGCAGAATCCTCTCCATATACCCATTCCCTGGGCAGGACAAAATAGAAGGGCAATCCCAGCAGGCTCACCTTCTGCAGCCTCTGCTCTGTGCACAATCTCCAGCTGTAAAGAGGCATCATTTGCTCAGCATGGCTTCAGAGATTTCGCAGTCTTAGAGGTAGATGGGACCTCCCAGACCATTCAGTCCAACCCCTTCATTTTACAGAGAAGAGTGAGGCCCAGACAAGGAAAGGAATTTGGTTAAGATCACATAGGTGGTAAGTAGGAGAGTTGGGATTTGAAGACATGGCCTCTTTATTCCAAATCCAGCATGCTGCCTAGGATAGGGTGGAAAATAAGAAGATGGCACTGTACCCTGCTAAGTCCCTGCTGGTTCCCAGTCCTCAGGATTGACTGGCATTTGGGTATGGCCATAGGCATAATAATATCAAGGCCACAACCCCAGGCAGGCATTTTGTACTGAAAAGGGTCCCCCCAAATAGTTATGGGGCACAGAAGGGAGGTAGCCAGACTTAGTAGAGAGAGCATTGAATGTGGAGTTGGAATACCAGACAAGCTTATTATAGACCAGCTGAATGTGGCAGATATGGAGATATCATTTGCCTTTAGGAAAACTTTTGAGAAAGTCTCTTTTGCTGTGGTATAAAAGATGAAGCGATGGAGGCTAGAGGGCAGTATAATTAGATAGACCCCAAACTGGTTGAATGGCTGACCCAGGAAATAGTTCCCGATGGTTCAACTATCAACTTGGAATGAGGTTGTTAGTGGAGAAAGGACCAAAGGACTGTGCTCGGTCCCATGCAATGACCCCATAAAGCCTTCGATGGCCTGTTCACCATCTAAGATGGTGCAGATGACTCCAGACTGGGAGGCTTGGCCAGCATACAGGCTTCACAAAGAGGTCGACAAGTTAGAGTAGTCGGCTAAATCGAACAAGATACAATTTAATTGGGATAAATTCAAGCTTTGCACTCCGGATTAGAAAATCACCTTCACAAGTATGAGATAGGGGAAGTTTGGACCACTAGTAATTTTGAGATCTGAAAAAATATCTCAGTATTTAGTGGACTGCAAGGCTAAGAAAAGTGAATAGAGATTCACAGGCAAGAAAATTGTAATCTTAGACTTCGTTGAGCTTCACTATGCTAGGACCACGTAAGTAATAGTCCTACTGCCCTAGTCAGCCCACATCTAGAGTGCCATGTTCCCTTCTGGGCATCATATTTTACCTTATTTCTGTTTGGTTTATTAGTTTATTGAGAATTTACTTAAGTCGGAGAGGGACAAAAGGTATCCCTGATTTTTATTTTTGTTTGTAAATTTTTCATTATATTTACATCTTTTGTTCTTGCATTGCCTTCATTTCTGTATATATGCCTGTTCTTTCCCATAGTTCGGCAAAACTAACCAATACACCCCATGAATGTCAACATATGCGATGTAGTATCCTGCGTGTGCAAAGAAGAGAAGGAGGCTCATGTCCCCGTGCCTTCCCTGGGGACAAGCTTGGCCATTGTACCTACATGGTGTTCAGCTGCTTTTGTTACTGTTTTTCCATTAATGTTGTTGTATTCATTATGTATGTTATTCTTCTGTCTCTGCTTATTTTGTTCTGCATTTATTGTGTAAATTGTTCTCCTGGTTCTACTCACTTCACTACATCAGTTCATGCAAATCTCTCAGGTGTCCATGAAACCATCCCTATCATTATTTCTCATGGCAATATCATGCGTGCAAATTATTCATCATTACATGCAAATGCCATAATTTGTTCAATCATTCCCCAAATGATGGATACTCATTAGTTTCCAGTTCTTTGCCACCACAGACAGACCTGCTAGAAATATTTATGTACTTTTGAATCCTTTTCCTCTTTCTCAGATCTCTTTGGGGTGTGGATGGTGGCTCTTGATCAAAGGCACTCATATTTTATTTCCTTGACTTCTGGTAGGTAGCGTCTTGGCTTCGGCGAGTAGGCAGAAGGGGCAGCAGTGGTAAGGGCAGAGGGTGGGGAGGGAGGAGACCTAGGATGGGTACTGGCAGTTTCTTTTCACCCTATCAGATAAGAGACTCAGTGAGATGTTTGTGGCGTATTTTCAGGATCCATTTTAAGGCTAAAGGGAGCCTGCTGTATTTCTGGGAAGGGGAGGAGGAGGGTCAGACAGAGAAATTCACCCTCTAATTGCTTGTTCTCTTTTCTAAAGACAAAGATTTCAAAGGATCCTTTCCCTTCATGTAATGTAAGTCCTCGCCTCTGCCTTAGCTGGACCCCTGGGGACACTTCTCCCAGACAGAGGCAAGCATGAGGCCGAACCTAGAACAGCCTGTTTTGTAACAGCTAACTCCCCAGGCCCAGCGCTGTCAGCAGGCTAAGAAAAGTTATGTCGGAATGTCACCCCATTGGTCACTGCTTGACCATGAAGAAGGGAAGTCAACAGAGTTTGTTCGAGGTGGCTCTCCACCTCATTTATTTCCCGCCCTCCTTACTGTTAGTGTTAACCATCCTCTCCACCACCACTACTGAGCCACCCTAGACCCTGTCTTGTGCTAACTGCCCTGGTAGTGACAACGGATAGGGGTGGGGCCAAGAACTATAATGATTTTTGCATCTAAGGCAGAATTCCCAAAATTGGTCCAAGGCAAGCATCATGAAAGGCCAAATACGTTTTTAAGACAAATTATGTTGGTAGGGGTAGGAGAGACTCTGGGCAGAGGGAAGACAGAACTACCCCCTTAGTTGGAGGTGACAGGACCCCATGAGTGCTGTGCTTCTAAAAGGATGTAAAGGCTATCAACGCCTTCTAAATGTCGGTGCCCTAAGGCAAATCCCTAGATGCTCCTCCTAGTTACATCTTTGCCAAAGCCTAATTTCCTGGGCATTGTCCATGTTCCCTCCTATCCTCTCCCTGATAGGCTCCCTCCATGGGATTCTTGAGGTGAGAGCTAAATTATTCAGCTCACACACGCTAAGGTGTTCCTTACTGATAAGGGTTTCATGCCAGCTCCCTTCTAGGCAAGATCTGCTTGTTCAAGAGGAGTTTTCCATGCTTTAACTAACACCAAGAGGTAAGTATTGGGAAAGATACGAAGTAGCGCTTCTCAGCACAAGGATCAAATCCATACGGGTCTCTGTGTACCCCTCCAATCCCCAAACACATGCAGCCAAATTGGACCTATGTGCCTCAGATCACATTTAGATCTTTCTCTCGTGCCTGAAACCCAAAGACTGAGGCGATGGTTGACCATTGGCTATTTCTTCAATTTATCCCCCGGCCAAGTCCACCTGTCCCTTGAGCATCCAGCAATATAAGGAGAGAGTTCGCTGTTGGTGGCACTGATACCAAAAGGATCTTCCTGCCCCAATTCATCCATCCACTCAAACTACGAGAGGCCCCTCCAAGAATCTCCAAAGCCAGGCAATTGCTGAGGATTTGGGTGCAAGGACCTCCAATCTCTTCAGACGTTACTCTTACGCTAATTGTTCACCAATGCCATGGGTTCGAGGAAGTTAATGGACCTCCCATGCAGCTCCTCATTTCATTAAGATAATCTTTTGGTATGGAAGTTTGGAACCAAAATACACAGGTATGACTGGTGGCAAGGACTTACAGAGATTCTGGCCAAGGGAAAGGTTCATTTTTACCAAAGCTGGGAGCTTAGAACTCATTTGCATAGGACCTCTATGGCTACCCATAGGAACCCTCCTGGGAAGACCGAGGATGAGAAACACCTTCCCTTATTTCCTGGCTTTTAATTAGAAAAAAGCCCCTTGAGCCATATAGGGCTAAAGACCTCCAGGGGCACAGATAGGAGCATTTGAGAAGAGGAGATGCTGCTGATCTACAGAAACAAGTTGCCAAACTGCCTTGGGAGAATGAGAATCCCAGACCTGTCCAGCACCTACCAATCTGCCCTTGCCCTCACAGCTTGTTTCTATTAACTCCTCTTTTTGAAGGGTGGCTCTGGCCTTGCAGATCTCCCCAAACAGATGATCCTCTTCCCTGATCTGCTTGCTGTCCACATGCATAAAGGCAGGAGACTGGACCCAGTGATCTTTTCAGGGCCTTTCCAGCTCAAGGATTCAAGGATCTCAGGGTGCTGAAACCAATCAAGCAACAAGTGTGTCTTAAGTACCTACTGTGTGCCAGACATAGTGCTTGGTACTGGAGATCCAAGTACAAAGAATGAAACAGTCCCTACTCACAAGGAACTTGTCATGGGGGACACAGCAAGGACATACCTTAAAACTTAATGCTTTCAAATGTACTAGGACTCTTGAGACACCTTGTATAAGTGTATGCAGTGAAAAAAAGACAAATCCATACAAAGTGGTTGAATTCAAAGTCGTTTAGGAGGGAGGGCACTAGCAGTTGGTGAGATCAGGAAAGTCTTCATGGAGAAGATGGTGTTTGAGCTGAATCTTAAAGGAAGAGAGGAATTCTGGGAAGCTATGGTAAGGAGAGATAATATTCTGGGCGTGGCTAATGGTCAGTAAAAAGGCATGGAAAACAACACATTGTGATGGAGGAATGGAGAGAAGGTCAGTATAGATCAATGAAAGCATGTGGAAGGGAGATTACCATCCAGGAAGGATGGAAGGATAGACTGGAGCCAGATTAAGACTTTCAAAGCTCAATAGAGGATTTCACCTATTTTATTCTAGAAGAATTGGGGGGCCCCTGGAGTTGGCTGAGTAGGAATTACATAGTCATATTCGCTCTTAAGGAAAATCCCTTGGGTAGCAGCAGTATGTAAAGTGGACTGGGGTGGGGAGAGACTTGAGGCATGGAGGCCAATTAGAAGGCTGCTACAATAATCAAGGTGAGAAGTGATGGGGGCCTGAACTAAGGTGGGCACTTTGGGAGTGAAGAGAAGTAGTCAGATAGGAGAGATGTGAAGACAGAAATGGCAAGAGTTAGTAACCAATTGGCTCTAAGGGGTCAGAGGCATTTGACTTTTAAGTTCGCTGCAAGGCCAAGGCTTCTTCAGGCACTGGAAGCCAATAGGACTTCCTGAATCTCAAGCTGGAACTAACCATCCAAAACTCTTCATGGTAGAAAGACAAAGGCCACAGAATCAATAAAATTGTGGAGGCCAAAAAACACAGGCTCCTTCACCATATTCTACAATTCTAGAAAAGGGTTTAAAGCTCAAAACAGGGCATTTTATGTCCTCCCCTCACCCCAGGCCAACTTTACATCGGAGGTAATATAACCTTATGAAAGCATGAGGTGGTACAAACTTAAAATAGACTCAAGATGGTTTGAAAAATCCATGGGTGATAGACAAAGAGTAGCAGAATGTGTGAATCAAGAAAACTAGGATGCGTGGGGCTCACTCTGAGCCTTTGAGGCTGACACACCTGAGATCAATCCTGCCCTGCCTTGCCCTGCCCTTCCCAGTCCGCCCCTTGGTACTACTCCAATACTTTTCAAATGGTGGTGGACATTGCAGTTCTTCTGCTCTGAGATCCTAAGCCCGTAAGTGGGGCTGGGGGTTCCCTGATTAACCTGAATCCCTCCTGGGCTTCATCTCAGGCCCATTTTGTCCCATTCCATTGCAGGCTCCCCATAGAAATGAGGCAGAGCACTCCATGGTCCCTCAGGTCACAGAGCTCTCCAGTTGAACCAATCCAAGATCTCGAATGATTAGCCAAAGTAAGGCTTCTCACCAGGCACCCAAATTGTCATGATTACTGTGCTGAAAGCAATCGATAAAACTGCAAGAGGGGAAACCTTTTACAGCAACAAGGGGCTCCAGGAAGCCAAGGAGACCTGGGTAAGAAAGAGAAGCAGCCTAGCCGTAGGGATGGGCTGCATAGGTCACCCTGCCTGGTCTTCATATAGTTACTATATCCAAGTGGAAGCTTAGGAGATGCCTGGGGGAGGGGGTGTGAGCAAGGGAGCCCCAGATCTAGTTTGGGAGAAGTAGAAGGTGTCAGTCTTGAGGGTGCTGGTCAGGAAGTCTGGGTTGAGAGACAGTGCTTGCCTGGGGGCTGGGACGGGGGGGGGGGGGGGAATAGGAACAGATTCGTCTTTGATGGGCTAAGTGAGAACCAGCTTCAGGAAGTGAAAGTTAAAGAAAGCCTCCTCAATAAGCCCCCCGCCAAGGAATCTGCTTACTAGCAGGAATGTGCCCAGCAGGAATGGGGTGACCATGTGTGAGGGTACATGGGTGGGAGGGCTTATAGAGTAGGAGCCAGGGAGCACGCATTTCCCCGGAAGGATTTGCAAGCTCCATAGTTATTTTTATTACTCATGAGACAAATAATTCAATGCTTGGTGTTCAGCCCCCCTCCCCAATAATCACTGTCCATGGTGTACTAAGCCCGGTTCTGGACTCTACCACTTCCCAGGGATGGCACCATTGGGGAGGGGACAGAGATTAGGGCCAATAGGCATTAGCAGCTGCAATCTAAACATAAAAGATAATAGAAGCAGACTCTTTTGTCCAAAGATGACGAAGGGGCTACAGAAGCATGGTTTTAAGCACAATATGGTTCTCTAGAAAGCGTTCAAAAGTGAAATCCAGGATAACCCGCATTTGCTATGTGCCAGGCACTGAGCTGGGTGCTGGGGACACAGAGAGAAAAGTGAAAAAGTCCCTGCCCTCAAAGAGGTCATACTCTACTGGAAGGGAAGCAATCTATATAGAGGTAAGTGAATAGAAACTATGGATAAAATCATTTTAGGAGGTGTCGGGGAAGTGCCAACAAACAGGATTGGTAAAAGCTTCTTGAGGGAGGTGGCTTCTGAATTGAGCCTTGAATGGAGCTATAGTTTTCAAGAGGAGGAGCTACTAATCAGGAGTGACAGGCAGCCTGTGCAAAGACGTGGAGGTGGGAGACAAGATGGCATGTATGGGGAACTGGAAATGTGCCAGTTTGGTTGGAATGTGGAGTGTGTGAGAGGGAGTGATGTGAAATAAGCCTGGAAAGATGGTTTGAAGCCAAACTGTGAAGGGCTTTAGATGCTAAAGAGAGGAGTTGGCATTTTCTCCTAGAAGCACCATAGGGTGACATGATCAGACTTGTGCATTCTGACTTCATTAAGAGCTCTGAGGATATCCGCAGCCCTAAGGACTCAAGAATTATAGAGAGAAGGCCCAGAGTAGGAGGCCATGCTTTCTTTAGGCACATGGGCTCCCCCAGATCTTGGCTCTGCCACCTATGAGACCCTAAACAAATCCCTTTCCCCCTCTAGGCTTCTTCAGTTTCATACTTTGTAAAATGAAGAAATAAGACTAGATGGTCCAGTTATGATGTTCGATGATCCTAAGTCTCTTTCCTTCAAGATTTTCTCAGTTTCCTCCTCTGTCAAGTGAAGGGGCTGGACTACATGGTCTCTCCAGTGCCTTCTTGTTCATTTTCTATTCCAAGTAAAGGCACCAAAATCCTTGGTCCATTCAGGGTTTATCCTTTCCCGGTTGTCTTTTAACTATCTATCTCATTTAGGAGAGCCAAGTCCATGTTAGATTAGATTACAGAAAGGAAATAGGATTCTTTTAAGTAGATAATATAAAACATGTCTATGGAAACTCCACGGTAATTGCATTATCTCTGGCACGTTGTTAGGGAATTATCTGTATTGTATTAGGTGGTGGAAAGATGCCAAGAAGCTTTTTAAAATGCAAACCCTGAGCTAGAGCCAGTCAGCCATTGGTTAGAAAGGAATTAAGAAAGCCTTCATATTCATAATTCCAGCCGGCTGCTCTCGCCAAGGGTGAGAGCTGAATACAATTAAATAGTGACAGCTTGGAGGGGCAGGAAAAAATCCCTATGATTATCCCTCATCTCCTGACCCTGCAGCCTCCCCCATCCCCCACCTTCCTTTCAGACTGTTTGCAAAATGTCAACCAAAAGAACAGTGTTTAGTACCCTGGGCATGATCAGCCAACTGTCAAGGATTGTCAATAATCCCGTTTCCATGAGACATTAACATTTGTATCATAATATGTTTAATCTGAACAAATCAGGGTGAAAACGTTGGTAATGATTTCTCTCTCTCCACCCTCCCTTCTCTCCCACTGGAGTGGTTGGGAGTGTCAGAGAAAGCCATCAAAGGGCGTTGGGGAGCCCCCGCCAGCTCGATGTCATTGACTTGATCGGAGCATCGATTTGACAAGATCTTAACAAGCTATCACGATGCTTTTTCCTGGCCTCGCTGGTGGGAACAGTGGGCCCTGCTGGCCCTGGCAGTGGAGCCTGGTGGGTACACTGAGAGTCTTAACTCTTAAGAGTTTGATGGGTAAATCTGTCCAATTTGTACCTGAAAAAGAATCCTTTCTTCAATACACCCAGAAAGTGATTGACCAGCTTCCAGTGATGTGGAGCTCCATGCTGGAGTAACCCTATTTGATTTTAACCAGGTAATTAAACTGGTGATGGTGGTAGCACTGAGTCATTTTTGTCAGTTGTACCTGACTCTTCATGGGCCCATTTGCGGTTTTCTTGGCAAAGACACTGGAGTGGTTTGCCACTTCCTTCTCCAGAAGTAATCTGGTAGATGAGGGGATTTACCTGGATTTTAGCAAAGCATTTGGTAAAGTATCTCATGATATTCATGCAGAAAATGTCAAGAGGTGAAGGAAGGGACGAAGGCCAGACTCGTAGTACATCATTAATGGTTCCATGTCAGCTTGGCAAGAGCTCTTTAGTAGAGAGCTCTGGGGATCTGGGCTGGGCCTTGGGCTGTTTAACATTTTTATCGGTGACTTGGATAAAGGCATAAATGGCATGCTCATCAAAGTTGCAGATGATGTCAAACTGGGAGGAGTAGCTAACACAGTGGCAGATGGTAGGGATCCAAAAAGATCTTGCCCAGCTAGATCATATGGCTAAATCTAATAAGATGAAATTCAGTTGTGATAAATGGAAAGTTTTACATTTGATTTCGGAAAATCAATTCCACCGGGATAAATGGGAGGACAGAATTAGGCAGTGGTTTATGTGAAAAAGATCTGGAGATTGTAGTCATCTGTAAGCTCGGTGAGTCGTGTGATGTGGCCACCGAAAATGTTATTGCAATAGATTGAAAATCAGAAGGGAGCTTAGTGATCACCTAGAGATGAAGACACTGAGGCCCAAAGGCTCAAAGGAAGTGGCTGAGTTAGGATGGCTTCCAGGAAGAGGTTCTAGGAATAAGGAGCTGTTGGTTCCTTTGATCTCTCCCTTGATAGGACCACATCTGGGGTACTGTGCTCAATTCTGACTGCTGCAGTTTAAAAGGATACTGATCATTTGGAGAGCCTCCAGAAGACAACCAGGGTGGTGAAAAACATGGGTCTATGTCATCTGAGGATCAATTAAAGAAACTGGGGTCTTTTTAGACTGGAAAAGAGACAACTCAGAGGTGGGCAGAAGGAGGGGAGTGGGAAATGATAGATGTCTTCAAGTATTTGAAAGGCTATCATCCTGAAAAGGGAATAGACTTGTTCCATTTGGCCCAAAAGGACAGAGCCAGGAATGATGGAGGGCAGTCGCAATGAGCCAAATTTAGGCCTAACAATGAGAGCTGTTCAGAAGTGAAAGGGGCTGCTTTGGGAAACAGTGGGTTGCCCCTACCTGGGAGTCTGTAAGCGAAAGTTGGACAACCACTTGTCTACTACAGATGGCTCCTGAAGTCCTTTCCAACTGGGAAATTCTGGGATTCTTTGAATTTTTCCTATCTACATCATAAACCAGGTTACAAAATATGTAGAGCCCTTGTACTTGGTGCCATGGGGACCTGGAACAACAATTCATCAGACATTTGTTAGGCACCTACTGTGTGCCAGGCACTGTGCCAGAACAGTAGGCTATGCCCTATGCCTCAAGGAGCTTCCATGCCGAAAGAGCAGCTAGGCACTTCTGAGTTCAGGAGACCTCAGACTGCCCCCTCACTTCATGTGTAGTGCAGGGGTCTTGTGTCACCCTGCCTTAGTTTACAGGGATACCAAAGCTTTTTCCTAGGTCTCTCCTTTGGAAGGATTCCCTGAAGGAAGCTTAGATTTTGCAGGCTTGGTTTCCACACAACCCAACCTCTGCCCATGTTACTGACAGATTCAAGCTCTGTCTTATCCTCCCTTCCCCCTCACTCCTGCCACTGAAGTGACATCAATGCTAACTTCAAGCCAAGGGATGTCAATTTTTCTAATATTTAACCGAGAACTATTGATTATGAGATTTATAAAGTTCTTGGAGAATCCCTGTTGTCAACAACAGATTATTAACTCTTCGAATAGCTAGTGAAGGATGGCCAGATTAGACTCCTCATTAGATAAGCAGTAACCATTGCCTCTGGACTGGGAAATAAGGTGTCATTTCTTCAATAATGGATGTTAACAAAAGACTGCAATACCATGAGGGGGAGGGTCCCAGAAGTCCTGATCAGCCCACCCATCTGTCCATCATGGTATATTCCAATACCATTGGTAAGGAGGGTGTCAAAGAATATTAACCACCCCTTATGGGGTCTTGTACATTGATGGTTTCCCAGTATGAGGGGGAAGCCAATGATCACCCCACCCCATCTTTGCAATGCTTTATAATTCGCAAAATGCTTTCCTCACCACTATCTCACGTAACTTAGCCCTCATACCAGTTCTGTAAGGAGCTGGACAGATCACACATTATTGTCTCCAGTTTGCAGAAGAGGGAACATTGCATTATAGGCCAGTGTAAAATCAGAGAGGTGGAAGGGGCCTTAGAGGTTATCTAATCCAATCCCCTTCTGGCAATGCCAGCAACCCCTCAGCAACTTCCTGGAAAAGTTTACTTCTGTCCAGTCTCCCTTTGAATGTCTTCGGCGATGAAAAATTCATTACATATCGATCACATGGAAGTGCTGCCTTCTATGGCACTAGAATTTGCCTCCTGCAACTGATTCCCATTATTACAAGTGTTGCCCCTGGGAACTACCATAAGGCAAAATGTCCTTCCATCCCCTTGATGGCCTTTCCCATATTTTAAGACATCGATCACTTCTCCAATTTTTTTGTTCAGTCATTTTCCAGTCATGTCCAACTCTTCATGAGCCCATTTGGGGTTTTCTTGGCAAAGATACTAGAGCAGTTTGCCATTTTCTTCTCCAGATCATTTTACAGATGAGGAAACTGAGGCAAACAGGGTGAAGTGACTTGCCCAGGGTCACACAGCTAGGAAGTGTCTGAGGCCAGATCTGAACTCACGAAGATGACTCTTCTTGACTCCAGGCCTTCTCATCCACCGACTCAGCTAGCTGCCTCATTTCTCCAAGGAGTTTTGTCATTTCCATTCTAAACATCTCTGGCTCTTTCAGCATTACCTTCTAAGGCTTCATTGTGAGGCTTTCCTCCACCCTGGTCGCTTTCCTATATCTATAGAAAGTCTCCCGTTTAGCCATGCTTGCGGTGCCCAGAACAGAGTCTAGTCCTACTGCTGGGATCCAAGCGGGACTGCCACCTACTTCATTCTGGACACTATGCTTTAGACATTAGCCTGACATTGGATTCCCTTGTTTAGCTGCCATGTAACAGCAGACAAATATTGAACTTGTGACCAATTAAAATCCCACATCGTTTTCACACGGACTAGGATTAAGCCAGCTGTCTCCACTTTTGTGGAGACAATTGATTTTTTGAAGCAAAATGTGGGATTTAACATTTGCCTTTGTTAATCTTCAACTTCTCTGTTTCAGTCCAGTGCGGAGATCATTTTGCAACTTGATTCTATCACTCATTATTTCGTCATCAAATGTTATGCCTGACTTCCATGTTTCCTTCAAAGTCTAATTTCTTTTTTTTTAATTTTTTATTATTTAATATATTTAGTTTTCAGCATTGATTTTCACAGGAGTTTGAATTACAAATTTTCTCCCCATTTCTACCCTCCCCCCCACTCCAAGATGGCGTATATTCTGGTTGCCCTGTTCCCCAGTCAGTCCTCCCTTCTGTCACCCCACTCCCCTCCCATCCCCTTTTCCCTTTCTTTCTTGTAGGGCAAGATAAATTTCTATGCCCCATTGCCTGTGTATCATTATTTTCTTGTCGCCTGCAAAAACTTTTTTGTTTTTGTTTTCAAACATCTATTTTTTAAAAC
>CM053628.1:3008415-3027936 GCA_028646595.1 Phalanger gymnotis | reverse complement strand
CTTTTCTAATTAAATCTCACGGTAATCGAGCATTTGAGCCAAAGGGCAGTTCAAGTAGCAATGCCAAGGTTATAATTTATGTAATCTTCCTTTAGTCAAAGTGGGAAGGAGGGAAGGATGGAGGGAGGAAGGAAGGGAGGAAGGAAAGAAGGAAGGAAGGAAAGAAGGAAGGAAGGAAGGAAGGAAGGAAGGAAGGAAGGAAGGAAGGAAGGAAGGAAGGAAGGAAGGAAGGAAGGAAAGAAGGAAGGAAGGAAGGAAGGAAGGAAGGGAGGGAGGGAGGGAGGGAGGAGGGAAGATGGGAGGATGGTCACAGCTTGAGCCCCATATCCCAAGGCATCTATGTCAGATAACAGTTGGGATTGAAAAATTGCCTTATTTTTATCACTAAAGAGGAGGACGGTATTTTAAGAAGCTGCTTTTGTGGCCCTAGAAGCCCCTCAGTGTCCTGCTAGGACCTCAGAAGATGGAGAGCAGCTTACTCTGCTGACCTCCAAGGCAATAAGGCATATTAAGTCTTTTGTCCTGAGGGAGAAGACTTGACCTCACTTAATTAGTCTGATAGTGGTTTTTAAGAGAGAAGGAGGCTTAATTAACAACTTGTAAAAGGCTCCATTTCAAAAAAAAGACAAACCCCGCAGTGGGGAAGAGGATAGAGCTGCCGTTCTGATGCCAGCTCTGCTTAGGGCTCTTTCTGCCCAATCTGCCTCAGCCTCTTCCTTTTGTAAAATGAGATACATGGAGCTGATGATCTCAAAGGGCCTTCTGAGCTCAGACATTCCAGGCATCTATGAAAATGCACTTGGAGGAAGCGAAAGCCCAGCTGACAATGGCATTTCTCAGCCCTGTTGTTGCTCCTGGTGACTTTCTTTAAGGATCAGAGCCCTTCCTTCCTCGGGTGTGTTTTTCCGTCACTCATATTTAGATGTTAAGTCTTAAAGGCCAGTACTGTTAATTCTCCAACCTGGGTCCTGGGCTGCCAGAAGAGGCACAGGGCGGAGAGATGCGTCCCCAACTATTAGAGCTTTCCAGTGATCCTGGCATCCCAGCCCTAGCCTCTCTCAAAGCCAGGAGTCATGCGGAGGCAGATTTTTTTATGTAGGGCAAGGGACCCTAAGCAGGTTTTCAGTTCAGCGGAGAGGTAGAGCAATACTAGTGGAGATGCTGGCTACCACTGAGACCACTGATAGGGAGCTAGAGCAGCTGTTGTGGGGAGGAAGTTGGCCATCTGGTAGTTTCTTATTCTTATTAATGGTCCTTACTCACTGGGTTCTAAGCTCTCAGCTATTTCTGTGCTGCCAAAAGATTGCCAATGCTCCTAGCACTTTCCGAATTTTGGTACCCTAGGACGTTGCCTCCAGTTGCCCTGATTTAACCACAGCTTTGCCCATAGGCCTTTGACCTCCTTCTGGCTACGATCAGCCTGTGTTGCCTCATACTGCCCACACCTAGAAGGGGATAGAAAACAGGGCACAGAACCGCTAGAGCCTGCCACAGGCAGAATTCGGAGTGCCCGTCTGTTCACCGATGCCTCTGGCTGAACTCCTAGGTTCTGAACCTTATCTACCTGAGCCTAGGGGACCTGTACTGTTCCACTGTGACATAGCCTAGAGATAGGATTGGTCTGAAAGTCTATAGTGGCCCCTTCAGGGAAGGCTAGAGGACTTGGAATGGGGGCAGGAAGCCAGAGAGGTCATCCTGTTGCCGCCTGAATGTCATACATGTATATAAAACAGCTGATGGATGGACTGAATTTTTGAACTTGAGGAATTTTTAAACTGTCAAATTATTTCCAAGGGCACCACACACACACACACACACACACACACACACACACGCATGCACACACAATCTCTGAGTAGAGAGTGAATGATAGAGGGAGCTCTTAGCTGGGAGTTGTATGCATTGAGAATTTGGTGGCTGGACAAAGGCCAAAGGCTGGTAGTGTCTGGGCTGGCACCTGTCCTAGACCACTGGAAGAAACCAAGACCTTTCATCTCCCACCATGAGGAGACTTGGAGGGGATAGGAGAATTTCTAGGCCTTGTCTACAAGGCCTGAAAAATAGACTTTCCCCAGTAGAAGTTGTGCCTCCTCCAGGCTTCACCTGATCACCAATCACAGAACTGGAGGTTTAGAGAGGATGTCAGAAGCCATCCACTCCAACTCATGGCCAACAAAGAATCCTCACTAGAATGTCCCTGACAAGTGGGTATCCAGTTTCTGCTTAAAGACAGCCAGGGAAGAGAAAGCCAGTGGCTCTTAAGAAAGCCTAGTCCAATTTTTGATGGTGGCCAGATGGTAGTCCAGGTGTCCCTGGCTAGCCCAGTAACCCAGAATAACCCTTTCTGGCCATGGAATCCAAATGAACAAATAAAGGCCTGTCTGGGGCAAGGAGGTAGGCAGCTGCTACTTGGACACATTTGTTTGCAAAGTTGTACTCTGACTCTGAAGCTCAAGGAGGAGTAGGCAGACATTTTTGTGAAAAGGAATATACAGCCTCTCTGGGTTTTATGTTTCAGAAGCATGGGCTTGGGGAAGGAGTGTTCCTGACTCTATGGTTCTCCCAGCAGTATTCTTGGTCTAGTCTTATTTTAGCATTTTTTATTATTTTGAGCTCCAAATTTTCTCCCTCCCTGCAGGCCCTCTCCAAATCATTGAGAAGGCAAGCAATATGATGTCAGTTATATATGTGAAATCATGCAAAACATACATACATATTAGCCATGTTGCAAAAAAGGGGCAAGAAACATAACGAAAGTGAAAAAGTGTGCCTCAGTATGCACCCAGAGTCCATCAGATCTCTCTCTGTCTCTCTCTCTCTCTCTCTCTCTCTCTCTCTCTCTCTCTCTCTCTCTCTTTCTGGAGGTGCATAGCATCTTTCATCAAGAGTTCTTTGGAATTGTCTTGGATCATTGGATTGCTGAGAAAAGCTAAGTCATTCACAGTTGGTCATTACAATGTTGTTGTTAGTGGGTACAATGTTCTCCTGGTTCTTCTCCCTTCACTTTGCATCAGTTCATGTAAGTCTTCCCAGGTCTTTCTGCAAGCATCATGCTCAGCATTTCTTATAGCACAATAGTATTCCATCACAATCATAGGCCATTACTTGTTCAACCATCCCCCAATTGATGGGCATCCCCTCCATTAATTCTTTGCCATAACAAAAAGAGTGGCTATAAATATTTTTGTACATATAGGCTCTTTTCCCTTTTTCTTTGATCTCTTTGGAATACAGACCTAGTGGTGGTATTGTTGGATCAAAGAGGATGAACAGGTTTGTAGCCCTCTGGGCATAGTTCCAGATTGTTCTCCAGAATAGATGGACCAGTACACAACTCCACCAACAGTGCACTAATGTACCTATTTTTCCCCATCTCCTCGAGCATTTACCATTTTCTTTTTCTATCATGTTAACCAAACTGATAGGTGCGAGGTGATACCTCAGAGTTGTTTTAATTTGAATTTCTCTAATAATTAGTGATTTAGAGCATTTTTTCATGTGACTCTTGACAGATTTGATTTCTTCTGAAAACTGCCTGTTCATTTCCTTTAACCATTTATCAACTGAGGAATGACTCTTATTCTTATAAATTTGAGAATTGATGCTGTTATCTGAGAAACTTGCTGTAAAAATTTCCCCCAATTTCCAGCTTTCCTTTTAGTCTTGGCTGCTTGGTCTAGTCTTAAAACCTGAACTTTTTGTCAGAAGACTTGAACTCAAGCCACCTCCTGGGTGTATCTTCAAGTCAATAATGTCACTTCAGTGAATCTTAGTGTCTTCATCTGTAAAATGAGGAAGCTCAACTAGGTAACTTTTATCATCCTTTCCAGGAGACTAGCCAAGATGGTGGAGTAAAAGGAAACAGCAGAAACCAGATCTTCCTCACAACTACTCGACAAAACCTTAAAAGTGCATTAGATTGAATTGTGATCAGTGAATCCAATAAGAAGTATCACAGAGAATCATTTTTCCAGCCTTGGCAGAAGTAGGCAAAGAGGTCTACAGACACTAGTGATAGGCTCCAGCCAGGAGAGCCCTGCACAAAGCCATCTGGTACAAGGCCTGAATGAGGGCCTGCAGCTGTGTACTATGGAAAGAAGAGGTCCTGCATCCTGTACAAAGGGGCCTGATACTGTGTAGGGAGCATGAACATGTGCTAACTGGCAACTCTATTGCTCATACCACAGAGCTAAGTAACAGATCCAGCGTGGACAAGAAGGGGAATTGTGTCTTGGCCTAGGGGTGGCAGATTATAGCAGGATGCAATCACATACCCAAGGCTGTGCACTGGATAGGGAGCAGGGACAGAAGCAAGCCAGAGCTGCACGGCTCTGACCCAAGGAGCTTATAAAGGTCTTAGATCCAGCCCCTACCCCAGTTTGAAGCTGATAGTAATACAACCAGGGCAAGGATCTCAGATTGAAGAGGAGCCTATGTAGCTCTTTTGCTCTGATTCTGAAAAGATATCCAGCTCATTCACTGTGGTTGAGTCAGGGAGCAGTCTACTGGAACTCCAACCAGAAGCAAACCCACAATTGTGTTGCTCATATACAAACCCAGGTCTCAGTAGCAAGAGAACATAAAACAGGACCAAGCGTATTGGAATTTAATTCCACTGAAACCTCCAGGTCTTTCTCAGATGAACTGCTGTCTAGCCATGCCTCTCCTCTCTTGTATTTGGTCTTTGGTCATCCTTTGCTCTCAAAAACGACCAATGACCTCAGGAGGATGATGTCTTGAATTTTGCCTGAATTGGATTTAAGTGAGGCAGGAACCTTTGGAGCCCAAATAGATTTCGTTCACATTTGCCCCTATACAATTCTGCCTTCTTCATTACCTTTAGCCAATGCTCTAGCCTGTCCAGCTTGTTTTTGGAACCTTGATTCTGTCATCAAATATGTTAGATATCCTTCAATGACCTTTTATTCCAACCTCATTCTCCAGAGGAGGAAACTGAGGCTCATTATGATGAAGGGACTTGCCAATGTCCTATGGTTAGTAAGTAGCAGAACTGAAACTGAGGTTCACATAACCTCTCAGAGCATGATTTTCTGCCTCTTCAAAGTAGACATAACAATGGTTGCCTTGCCTCTGTCACAGAGCTAATATGGAAGCCTAAGGGGCATTGGCCTAGATGCCCTACAAAGCCCCTTTCAGTGTGAAGATTCTGTGACTTATATGAAAGTGCTAGAGAACCAGAAGGGATCATTGTTATTGGGTCACCATTAGGGCTCTCGCCATCATGGTGGTCCTGATGGGTACTCTGAGCCTGCTTTTTTGAGGTCCTCAGAAACAGAAGAAGGGGACAGGATGGGAAGGCAGTGTTCCCAGTGAAACTTATGTGAGTTGGAAGTCAAACTATTTGAGAAATGTTTGTGGGTAATGCAATATGTGGGGGGGGCAGATGGAAGTGATAGCCAAATGGGCACCTTCTGAAGCAAATCAACTCTCAGTGAAGCAGCAATAGCTAAAGCTTCCCCTGCCAGCCTCTTCACTGATCACTGGCAACTTGCACCTCTCGACAAGGTCAGGAAAGTAAGAGCTAATAACTGCAAATAAAACCCCCCATTGGCGTTGAAAGTGTTTTCCATTTTCTCTTAAGTGGGGTGAACTCCCCCCGGGACTCTGCTTTGCTCCCTCCATGCTATTATAATTCTGAGGTTTCTCTTTGAACAACTCCAACTGTTTTAGTGTATAATTCAAGATGCCTTTGAGACATTCACTACCCGATCAAAATTCAAGGGGCGTGGGGGATGTTACAAGCTAACCTTGTGTTCCAGCACTCCCTCACACCCACTTCAGGGCTTTATAGACAAGAAGCTGTCAATGTTAATCTAATTGCGTAGAGGCCATTCTGGTCCCAGAAATACTCATATGGGCCAATTCCTTCTGTATACGCATCTGCTAGATGAGGTGCCATTTATAGTTATACAGCAAGTGTATATATATATATATATACACGTGAGTGCCTTGAGGGGAGAGAGGTCAAAAGAGATGGAACCAAGGAGATGGGAGGAGGGAAAGGAAGAAGAGTTAGAGTGGGAGATGGGCAGAGAAGGATTGAGTGTGGAAAGGGTTAGGGTGGGCATGGCATGGACAAGGAAGTAAAGGGGGGAGAGTGGCAAGTGGAGAAAGAACAGAAGAATAGAAAGGAGCCAAGGAGGGAATACAAAGTCACAGCAGCTGAAATGGCAAGTGACCGACGAGCTCCTGGACAGTGCAGACTTGTAGACTGGAGCCGGCCAGCAGCAAGGCATGTTCTCTCAATGAGGAGGACCAAAGGCAAACCTTGCCTTTCATTGGTATGATGAGTTATGTGGATTGGGCAGGTCCACAGGGTGGGGGACAGCTCTCTACTAAGCCAAGTTCTTTGACCTTGTAGGGCTAATATCAACCCCAAAAGACTACATGTGGGAGGAGGACAGAAGGATGGAACTTTCCAGAGGAAAGGTTGCTTGACTCTGGCAACCCAAAGCTGTTTTTCTCTTGTGTGTTGGGGGCAGGGGGATCTCACCTGCACAGTAGTACTTTAAATCTGAAAGATTATATGGGCTCCTGGGAGAGGAAGGGCTCACCATAGGGGCAGGCTGCTTGGCTTTCTCATGAACCTGTGTTTTCTCCTGGAAAGGAGGCCAGGCAGAAAATATCATAAGTCTGAAGGATTGTAGAGGTCTCTAGGGTAGGTGCCTTGCCAAGTTAGGGGAGGTAGGGTTCATCGGGGAGGTAGGGTTCATCAGAGAGGAAAGGAAAGTGATCTGGTCTATTCAGAGGCCCAAGTGTGAGTCTTGCATCTGTTTGGACTTTGGATAAAGCACATTCCAAGTTCAGTAGGTTGTCGGTCTGAGTACTAACATGGGAGTTTTATAGTCTCAGGAGAAATCCTGCTTTGGGATCTGAGCCAAAGTGAAATGTGGGAAATGCTGTAGAGGTCGAATGCAATGCAGAGCTTTGATTCAAGGACACTGGCTACATTACTATACTAGGCTACTCCACCACCCCCTCTTTACCCCAAACTGTATCATTCAAGAGCCATAGTCTAGTTGTGGGTTTTAGTGATACCTCTGAGATCAAATTTGCCTCCTAAATCAGTATTTCTATTCACTCCCCTTATTGCTAATGCATAGAGACATGGTGGGATGGAGGTTGTTTTTCTGGGTCATTTCTTGGATTGTGTCTCCTATGTAGCTCTGTGTATCTCTAATGCTAGCCTCCATTGTAATTGCTTTCTGGGGTATCTAGTTTGGAGAACATACATAGAGAGTTTTCTCCCTACTCCCTTCCATTTAAGCTTGAAGTATGGACTAGAGTTTGACTCCAGTGACTCCCTAGCTGAACAATTGCTTTATCCTCCAAAGAATTCATTCTTCAGACCCACCTGGCACATGCTGGTGCTCAGATCCTATAACCAAAGCCAAAGTGCAGTCTTTTCTCTCACCTTCTCTGTGGTCACACTTCATGGTGGCCTTGCTGAGGGACCTAGAGAGCAAGTTAGGATCTAAGCAGGAAAAGGGACCAAGTAGTGAACCTACAGATCCATTAGAGGGTGAGCAGATCTCTGGCTGGATACTTGGATTGGTGGGCTGACCAAAGTGAGCCAGCCACAGCCCATGAAGCTCTCTGGCTCATCCCCTACCCCCCCAAACCCATGTGGTAGGAGCATAACTGACTTCAAATATCACTGTCCCCCAAAAGCAAAACTGTTCTTTCCTTTAAAAGGGGGGTTTTGGAAGCCTTTTGTTTTTGCATCACAAATCATTTCTGAATGTCTACTCTCCCCTCCCTGTCCCTTGTAATTGACAGGAGAGACAATAAGCAAAACCAACTGGCACATGCAGCGCATCTGGCAGCCATCGGCATTCCACGCCCATAGTTTATCACTTCTACATCGAAGGAAGGAGGTTTGTTTCTTCTCTTCTTCTTTGGGGCTAAGCTCGGTCACTAAATTACGTAGTCTTGTTTCATTTTATTATTCAATCGTTGTTATTGTAGTCCTAGTTCTGCTTAATTCCTTTTGCATCAACTCATATAAATCTTTGCATGATTCTGTGAATTTCTCATATTTGTTGTTTCTCTGCTGCAATAATACTACATTAGATTCATATAGCACCATTCTTTACCCATTGCCCAATAGATAAGCATTGCTTTTGTTTCTAGCTCTTTGCTGCCATAAAAGTACACTGTGAACATTTTGGCATAGGTGGGATTTGTGTTTCTGCTTTTGACCACCTCGGGATATATACCCAAAGGTCAGATCTCTGGGTTAAAGGGTATGGCCATTTGAGTCACTTCTCCATTAGAATATAGGATCTTTGAGGGCAGGGCAGGGACTGTTTTGTGTTTTTTGTCTCTGTGTATCTCAAGCCCGGCACAGCACCTGCTTCCTAATGGATACTTAATAAAAGCTTATGAGTGAATCAATTGATACTGTCCCAAACCCTCCCCAAATTTCCCTGTTTCTGTCCGGGGATGACCCAGGTTCACAACAATCAGCAGCATCCTTGGCTCCACACTCTCACTCATTCCACATACTCAATGAGTTTCCAAATCTTGTTATTTCTTTCTCTCTTCTCTCCACTCATATTCTCTCCAGTTTAGGCCCTCATCAACCTCTTGCTTGGACTATGGTAATCGCCTCAAGTGTCTCCCCACTCCAATTCACCTTCCCCACAGATACCAACACGATTTTCCTAAAGTGCGGGTCTGCCCACATCATTCATTCCCTGCTCAGGAAACCTTCTGAATTTCTAGAGTTTCTAGGAGCACCCTAGGCTCAAGGAGCCAGTAGACCCTTCTCTGGCATTTACAATTCTTCACAATCTGGCCCCATCCTACTTCTTGAGGCTTATACATTACTCATTTCTACCCACTCTCTGGTCTCAAACTGGCCTTCTTGATTGACACTCCATCACTCATCTCCATGGCTTTCCACTGACTAGAATGCACTTCCTCCTTCCCTCCTCCATAGACTCCCTAGTTTGGGTAAAGAATCAACTCAAGTGGATATGCCCTTCCCTGGTCCCCCACTGCATCAAGGATATTTTCTACCTGTTTTGTGTGTCACATATACCCCCACACATGTGGATGGTTTCTCTTCCATTCAGATGCGAGCTCTTTTGAGGCAAGGACGGCTTTATCTTTGTCTCTGTGGCCCCAGCCCCAGCCCCATATCTGAAAGGGGGAGAGGGAAGGAAACAATCATTTATTAAGCACTTCCTGTATGCCAGGTGCTGCGCTTAGTCCTCTTCAAATATTATCTCACTTTACCTTCACGACAACACTGGGAGGTAGGTGCTATCATTTTACATTTTATAGTTGAGGAAACTGGGACTGTGGAGAGATTTAGTGACTTGCCCAGGGTCACACAACTAGTAAAGGTTTGAGACTGGATTTGAACTCAGGCCCTCCTGACTCCAGGTACAGTACTCTATTCACTGCTGGTGCTTAATACGTGATTATTGATTAATTGATATCCATGATAGGGTCATAAGATTAGAACTGAAGGTGACCCTAGAGATCAACCAGAATGGCCCGGCCCCTCATTCCTTTCTTAGGGAGGATCATCAAATGAAGGAACTTTAGAGATCATCTTATCCAAACCCTTCAATTGAGAAAGGGAAGACACGGAAGTCCAAAGGAATTGAGGCACTTGCCAGGGTTACACAGGAGTAAATGGTAAGAGTCAGGATCGGAATCCGGGTTCTCTGACTCACAATAGCCCCGCAACTAGTAGGAAGTGCATCCGGCAAGTGAAGCCAAAGGGCACCGGCAGCTCCATCGGTCCTCCCTGCAGACATCGGTTCCCAATTCCTCAGAGCCAGTTTTTCACTGGCCTGTTCCAAGAGGACTAGCACACCCAATTCAGTGCATCTCGTAGACCACTGGGGAAACTCATAGTCCCTTAAGAGAGCTGAGAGAAAGAATCCTTTTACTCCCAAATGGCAGGCTATGTATAGTCTAACTTTTGCCTCAGAGTTAGCAGAACTGGTGGCTATTCCCAGAGAGAGTATTTGCATCCGGTTTAGTTTCTGCAAACCATTACAGCATAATGAGCCAGTGGGCCAATACAAATCACCATCTTTGCAAAGAATACCACATCAATTACTCTTTAGGGCTTATCCAAGAGGGCCTATCCATTGGGTGGAGGAGGCTACAAGAAGTCAATTATTCTTCAGGTTGCAAATACCCTTAATCTCCTTCCTACTGAAACCAGCTAGATTTTTCTATATGAATTGATTTTAATGAACACACGCTCTATTTTTAATGAATACACTCTCCAGTAATGGCCTCTGGATGGAAGGCAAAATGCAACAATGCTTGGCATTATTCTACAGGAAGAACCTCAGGAGGGCCCTGACTACATATCTCTGGGGAAAGGCAAGGGGCTGGCCCAGAATTCTCAGCTAAAGAAAGGAAGCCATTAGGGGAGCAGTTCATATGGAGTGCTCTCTGCAAGGTCTTTCTCGGTAGTCACCTGCCTATGCATGAGTAGCATGAATACAAATCTCAAAGTAATGAAAAATACAAAAAAAAACGTAGTAGAATTACCAATTTAAAGAACAAAGAAGGAGTGGCTAATGAAAGTTAGCGAGAGCTAGCTCTGGGAATGGAATTTTGCACTTGTCTCTTCCACACTGTCTGGAGGAACTATTTTCAGACCAATTTGATTGAGTCAGTCAATCAACACAATTCCATTGGCCTTGATTAAGTATTTGCTATGTACCCTGAGCTGGGCTATGTTGTAGGAGACCTAGTATCACACTGGTTTCTGGCTCTCAGAGACCTTCCAGTCTTATTGGGGAGACAAAAACATACACACACAAGATACAATCATAGAGCAAAACATCAAACACAGGATTGTAGATGTAGAGCTGGAAGGAACCTTAGAGGTCATAATGTTCTACCAATCCCCATTGTATAAGAGAGGAAACTAAGGCCCAGAAGTTAAGTGACTTGTCTTAGGTCATGGAGCCACTAATCAACCCCAAGGGTAGCATTCTTCCCATAATACCACACTGCCAGAGCCTCAAAGATCTCTTTTAGCTCTAATATTTACAAGATCATTGACTAAGAAGTGGAAGGGACCTAAAATCTCATCTTACGGATGAGTCATGTTCTGCAAAGTCTACCAGTCCAACAGTCTAAAAGTATTCTGGCTTTACTAGCTACCAAGTCAATCTATCAGTCCAAGGGCTAAGTGGCTCAGTCTGTAGGTACAAGAAGAGCCCAGAAATGGAAGTGTTCCTGATGGGGTGCCTGTGCTTGGACCCTAATTCTAACATTTCTCCTTAGCCTCTGCTTAGGTGCCTGTGCCTGGACCCCAGTTCTAAAATCACATCTCTCCCTAGCTTCAAAGCATTGGCCCTAGCAGTCCCTCTCCAGTTCAAGGGCAGCGTGCCTTAGCAAAACACTTATTTCTCCTCCTGATACTGCAGCCAGCTGCACCTATAGAATTTATTAGTTTGGACTCCCCGTGTATTGCTAATTGGCTGTGTGCTGGGACATAACAATATTTACTGCTTAGTGACCTTACTGATATATATCCTAGACATAGTCAAATATATACTCCCTTATATTCATCTTGTCTAACAAGACATTTGATGGAAGCTACCTGGATATTCCCAGTCAGCCTTGAGTGACTGTTAGTTGACTTAGTGAAATTTCACAGTCAAAACCACAACTTCAGGTAGCCCAGCCTTGGGCTATTTCCCAGTGAACTCTGGGTAAGATACCTGCGCAGTAGATACAAAAAGTGCATGTTCCTTTAAGAACTGATCACCCCTTAACCACTCCCTAATCTCACCCCAAAACACCTAATTGACAGGTTTCACCCCCAAATCTCGTATTTAAACTTTCCCTGTAGCCCTGTAAGGTTGCAGGTTCCCTAAGAACTTGCCCACTGTAAAGCATAATAAATCTTTGCCACCTTGACTTAAAGAATGTTTGAGATAGTGAATTCATTCTGGACAGCCCTGACCCTCCCCAGTACTCGGAGACCTTAAGCAGTTAGAGTCTGTAAAGGTGCTCCACCCTCAGGATCCCTTCCTAAGCAGTTAGAGTCCATAAGGATGGGTAAAACCCATTTGATTCCTGAATCCCTGGGTTTTTCCCCCTCAACATTCCCTGGGGACCTAGGGCAGTCAGGAAAGACTTCCCAGAGATGGTCGACTTTGGACTGGGCCCTGAACAAAGGGTACAACTGAGAGAGGGGAAGGGTATACCAGACAGGCATCCAGAAAACATGTATTTTCAAGAAATCCTCACCAATACCTAGCCTCCCTCCCATCCCAGAGCCAGTTAAAGGGGCCTCCATTTGTTCTAAAGGGACAAAATTGGAAAGGCAGAATCCACGAAAAGGCAAGGTACCAGAGCCATGGTCACCTGCTTAGGATGCCTCATTAAGCATGGGCAGCAGGCTTCAGAGTTTCAGCCATCTTTTTAGAGGCTTATTGCTTTGAAAAGAGAGAATCATGTGCACTGAAGCCAGGCTGGCTGGGTTGCCCTGGATGGGAGAACACTGGTTTCCACTTTGTTAGCTCCCAAGTGCAAGTCAATGAACATGCTTCTCCACAGGGAACATGGACAGCAGCGGGAGGTGCAGGTTAGGAGCACAGCTCCTAATCAACGAGAAGTATGGCCGCTTAGTGGCTAGGTAGACATTTTAAATTCAATGACAGGGTGTGAGGAGATAGGCAATCTAATTGTGTTCAGTGGGCATGCCAGACACTTGGTTAATTACATACCAGTGCTGCCCGGTATGTAATAATCATTTGGGGTAAACTACAGAGGATTTTCTGACCTCCCAGTCCTTCTTCCCTAGAGCCAAAGGCTGGAGTCTGTCCTGTGGTCTATTTCCTTAATGATTTACTTTTCCTATACTCAGTTTCATTTGATTCCATTCAACAAGTTTTCTTTATTGCTTACCTTGAGCCCTGCCCTGTGAGGGGCCCTGGAGGCTGCTTCGGGTTGCTAAGGGAAAAGGAGCAGGGGAAAGACAGGACATGAAGGAGAAGCCAGTAAGATGGGACAAGATGACCACAGAGGGCCCTTCCAGCTCTCATATTCTGTCCTTCTATGATATTTCGAAGGTGATTTAGATAATTTTAGAATTGAATTTGGAGAAGGGAATTTGGACCTCAGAAAAAACTGATGGAGAAAGCTTAAGTAGGAGAAGGACCTGAAGAGGAGAATCCAACACAAATGCAATAAGCACTTATTTATGAAGCACATACTGCATTCGAGGCACTTTACCAAGTGCTAGAGATACCAAGACACAAACAAGGTAGTCCCTGCCCTCAGTAGGAGGTACTGGCAGCTGGAGTGAAAACCATGGATACCCTGGAAGGAAGGGAATGCTCCATCATAGAATTCTTGTCATGAAAGGAGAACAAAGCCAGGTCTGATGGCCAGCCTAGGTGGAGATCATCAGGGAACAGATTTCAAGAGGATTCAGAGAAAGGAAACAGAAGATCCAATGAATGAAAATAATGCCTGAAAAATCAATCCAAGAGCATTGGGAAGTGCTCAAGAATGAAATTCTCAAGGTTTAAAGAGAGAGTGATGTGGATGTACAGAGAACAGATGAATTGACCACCTTGAATTTTGAAAAGGCATGTACAAAAGAAGATGGAAGCAAGGGCAAGTAATTGAGGAGAAATAGAAAATCAAGACATGTTCCCAAGCTAAGAATGAACCAAGGCTGGCAATGAAGTCTAAGGATGACCAAAAAAGCAGTTTGCTTTGTTTTGATTTTAGCTGGTAAGAGTAGGATCAAAGAGGGATGGGTTTGTCTGCTGACTGTGGAAGATGGCATAAGGACAATTGTCATCATCATCATCGTTGTTGTTTGTCCTTCATTTTCGAAGAGGACCAATGACATCACAGGGTGATATCTTGACTTACACTTGAATTGGATTGAAGTGAGGCAGAGTTGCACACAGTGGTCAGCCTCACTCTCTCTTCCAGAGTCATCATAGTCCAGTGGCGAGATAAAAGTCAAGATGACTGGTGATGGCCTGGGATGCCGTGGATGACCTTGGTGTCTTCAATGTCTGCCCAAGCTCCGAGTGCTCCACAGCACCTGCTTCAGCCACCTTCGTGGCCATTGGAACAAAGTGTTCTCATCCACCCATTCCACTGGGGGAAGTCTTCACATGCTTGGGGTTTGAGGCCCATCAATTACCCTCGTCCTGGTTTAGCCCATCTCCCAAGATGTACCAGGGTGTGGCTACAGCTTCTTGGAGCCACAGGTGAGAGCTGGGTGTCAGGTGGACACCAAAGTGGGTGAGCTACAATCATAATGGACAATGGAGAAGGCAGAACTGCCCATATTTTGCTTGGTTTCTTTTTTTCTGACAAATAAAAATGATTTTTGGACCAGAAAGAAGAGAAAAAAGTGCTATTTTAGTGAGTTGAAACTAAACTTAAGTAAGAAGATGGTAAGAGCACCTCTCACTACCCCTTTGGGGGACAGTATTTCTTTTTTATTGAGAATTTGACAAACATGAACAACCAACGTTTCTATATATGAAGAAGAGCAGAAAAAGAATGGCTAGAACAATGGGCCTGGAGTCAGGAAGACTTGAATTCAAATCTAGTCTCAGACACTAGCCGTGTGACCCTGGGCAAGTTGCTTCACCCTATTTGCCTCAGTTTCCTCATCTATAAAATGGGCTGGAGAAGGAAATGGCATACCACTCCAATATCTTAGCCAAGAAAACCTCAAATGGGGTCATGAAGAGTTGGAGATAACTGAAAAACTCAGCAACATATAAGACCATGAATCTCTATGATGTGCAGCTTGCATTTCAAAGTACAAATTGATTATACTATGTATAAAAGTACCAACACTGTACTATTAATCTGTCCCTTTCCAAATGTCTTTCTGTTCTCTTTACTGCATTTTAATTGTTTCATTGACACTTTTCTTTCTGTCCTTTTTTTTGCATCACTATGATGCCCTCCATACCACTTCTGCTTCCAAAAAATGAAAAAGTCCTTCCTTTTAACAAACAAAAAGAAATCACATATTGCCTGTGTCTGAAAATGTATGTCTGGTTCTGCAATCTTGATCCATCCCCTTTGCCAAGAGGTGGCAGATATGGCTCATCTTCAGTCTTCTGGAATCATAATTGGTCATTGTATTGACCAGAATTCTAAATCTCACAAAGTTATTTTCCTTTACATTATTGTTGTCATTTTATACATTGTTCACCTAGTTCTGCTCGTTTTCCTTTGTATAATTTCCCATAAGTCTTCCCTGATTCCCTTGAATCTTTCTCTTTTATAATTTCTTATGTCACAGGAACATTCCATTATATTCCTAATCCACAATATGTGGTCATACCCCAACTTATGGCCTCCCACCCTCTTTGTGACAACAAAATGTGCTGACCTCTTTGCCTTTGATATGTTCAAATTACCAGGCCTATATGAAGTGTGACTAACAGTCCTGAAAAACCTGGTAGATATGACTGGTGAGCCACTGTCAGTGATCAAGATTGCTGAGCATGGGAAAGTTACCACTGGACTACAGAAGGAGCTATTATCTTGATTTTTTGAATCAGAGAAGAGAATGGAGTCTATAAAATATAGCATAGCAAGTTTGACTTTGATTTCTAGCACAGAGAATACGTTATTAAAGAGACGGTTGGTGAACATCTAGAAAAGGAAACAATCATCGCAAAGCCAGATGGAGGAAACTGAGACCTAGAGAGAGGAAGACCCTTAGGATGAGAGAGAGACAGAGCTAGAAGGAACCACTAGAATGACTGAATGGCTTACTCTATGCCAAGCACTGTGATGACTGCTAGGGGTGCAAATACAAATTCAAAGCAAGACAGTCCTTGCCATCAAGGTGCTTACCTTCTAGTAGGGGCCAACTACACACTGAAAAGACTGGTAGTCAGGAAAGGGTGTTGTGGGCTGGGAAATGACAGGAACAATGAATAGAACCACTGAGGAATCAACTGGCATACCCTCTCTAGGAGCAGGGCCAATATGGATTTCACTGTAACTTTCCGGAGCAAGAAGTAAAAAGTAAGGTAGTGGGGAGGGAGTGTTGGGAGCTATAAGCGGCAAGAAGACGGATGGTATTGGGTTAGGAAATGAGTTTGAGGGGAGAGGGGCCTGGGCAACCTCGAGAGAGTTTGAAAACACCTTGTAATAGAGTAATTAGACACAGTTAGGTGTTACAACAGATAGAGTGCTAGATTTGAGTCGATACAGACCCGAGTTCAAATCCTACCTGAGTAACTTCAGCTTTTGTTATTCTCACCTGTAAAATGAGAATAGTAGTAGTTTTTCCCTCACAGAGTTGTTGTCAAAATCAAATGAGTATACACATATATGTGCATGTATGTATGTATGTATGTATGTATGCATGCATGTATGTATGTATGTATGTATAGTAAGTGCTTTGCTGGGTTTAGAGTCAAGAAGCCCCCTCAGATACTCATTAGCTGAGTGACCCCGAGCAAGCCATTTACCTTTTTTGAACCTCAGTTTTCCCATTTGAAAATGAGGATAATCATGCCTAGAGCAATGACCTTTACCTTTAGAGCACTTTGCAAACTGTTCCGTGCTTATTCATCATAACTATGCATTCCCCTACCCCATTTTTGAAGTCAGCTGTCCAAGAGATTACTTAGAAAGTGCTGCTGGCCTTTGGCCATGGAGTCTGAGAGAGTCTGAGACACGGGGGAGGGGGGGAGTGGAAGGAGTGTCCCCCTACTGTTTGATGGTCACTCTTCCCAGCAGCACAGAGGCAATCCTTTTACCTCCTCAAAGTGACCACATGCTCCAAGTAAGGAAATAGCTATTCTTTAGTGATAATGCACTGCACTGTGGGAGAGCTCCTGGAGAAGAGCAGACTGCATGGCCACAGAGCTCCTGGAGCTTCAGGCCAGAGCCCAGTGTGTGTGCACCATGGCCCCAGACTGGCCTTTGCTTTCTGGATTTCATCAAAGTGAAATCAGTTGGAGAAATAACCCCTAGGCTAGAGCGATCAGGCCATTTCCTCCTCTGTCTCAAACATTTCATTTCAAAGGCAGAAGGCTGTCAACATGTAAGCTGTCTGGGATCAGGAGTGATGGGGTCAGCCCTTGAATATGTTTGCTCCATAAGTTACTGCCTTGAATGGCTCTGAGCAGTAGGCACCCCCACCTTGCTGAGGGGGGACACAGGGGGATGTGTGTAGTGGGGCTGGGTACATTTTGTGTCCACAAGAACATCTGGGGCAGGCCACATGCCACCAAATGGGCTTCTATTTTTCCTCCTGTGATTAATGAAAAGAACAAGTGAAAAGAAATTCAGTGGTGATGTGAAATTCCCAGCCTCCTGCCTAACTTCAGCAATGGTGGTGAAGCTCACTTCACTTTGGTATTGACATTCGTCCTCCCAAGACTATAGCCATCAAGGAAACCTCTGGTGATGAGCCAAGAGCAACCGAATGCTCCATCACTGGGTATCAGGGGATACAGAGGGAGAAAAACCAGAGCTTTGGAATAATTACCATTTGTCATTCTCCAATTCTGTGTGTTTTAGAATTGCCTCTGCCTCAGACATGAGCTTGTTGCATTGAATATTTTGCTGAGAAGCTTAAAAAAACAAGCACAAAAATACATAGCTTCTGACAAAGAGCTGGCTCCCCAATGGCAAAATTCAATATAAGACCATCTGCTGATGTCAACACACTCCCAGGGCTGGGCTTGTGCTGTGTGACCAGTCCTACACAGGAGGGCATCCTCTGGGCAGAAGCTCAACAAATTCAAGGCGAAAGGGAATCCGGGGAGACCAGTTTGCTCCCTTCGCTGAGCTCCCAGTCTAACTGGGTCTCTAACCATTGAACTGTAGACCATAGGTAGTGACATCCAAGATTAGACACCCATTGGATAACCCCATTAGTCCATCTCCAGCACCCTATAAAATCCTTTAAGGATTCTCTTCCCTAAGCAGAAACGATCTCTCCCTCCTCCTTGCCCTCTTTGTATAGACTTCTTAGAGTCCCAAGGCAGAGAAATCCCCACAACTCAGAGCTAGTAGGAGTCTCCGAGGCCACCTAGTCCAACTTAGGCCTGACCAAGAGTACTTTCTGCAAGATCCCCAGCAAGTGGTCCTACAGGCTCTGCTTAGAAGCCCCCAATGACCTGCTGCTTCCCAAGGCAGGCCATTCCACTTAGGAAGGTTTTCCTGACTAAGCCTAAATTCATCTTTTCTACAGCTTCCCCCCCAAGCTCCTGCTTCTGCCCTCTCAGGCTGAGAACAAGCCTAATCCCTTCTCCATTCACATTCCTTCAGATACTGGAAGACAACTCCTGTGCACACTTGAGTTTGGCTCAACATGGCAGGGCAGGGGCCCGGGGCCTTCAGCAGGTCTTCCTAGGACAGAATATCGAAGGCCTTCTCCAACCTGGCTGCCCTCTCTGGATTCTCTCCAGTTTAGCAATGTCACCTAAAGCATGGCCCCTGGAACAGAATACAAAATTCTTGATTAAATCTAACTGAAACAGATCACATAAGGATTCTCATCTCCTCTGTGGATTTTGTATTGTTTTAGCTTATCTCCTCAACTTGACTCTAAGCACCCTGGCTGTAGGGCCCAGGTCTCATTCATCATTGCCTCACTAAGCACATATTGTTCAGTCCTGTCCAACTCTTCCTGACCTCATATGAGATTTTCTTGTCAAAGATACTAGAGTGGTTTACCATTTCCTCTTCCAGTAGATTAAGGCAAATAGAGGTTAAGTGATTAGCCTAGGGCTGTGGTGGAGAACCTGCAGCCTAGAGGCCACATGTGGCCCTCTAGGTCCTCAAGTGGGGCCCTTGGAAAATCTCCTTAATAAAAGGATTTGTTCTGCGAAATTTGGACTCAGTCAAAAGGCCCCACTTGAGGGCCTAGAAGGCATTCCCCATAGCTAGTGAGTATCTGAGGCCAGATTTGAACTCAGGTCTTCTTGACTCCAGGCCCAGTACTAACCACTGAGCCACCTAGCTGGTTCTCAGTAAGTACGTAGGAAATGCTTAATAAATGGTTATGGGAGGTAGCAAGAGGGGCCAGAGGGAAGTAGGAGCAAGGAATTCTGCTACAGCCCAATCTCTTCTTGGGCCTTCCCTAGGCTTTACCATAGTTGCCACTGCCAAAGGTTGCTTATCGTGTTCTCTGCCAGTGGGATGGAACAAGCCCTGGATTGGGAGTCAGAGGCCCAGGGTTCAAACACTAGCTTTGCTGCTTACTAACTATGTGAACTTAGGCCAAGTCCTTTCTCCCCACTGGGCATCATGTAAATCACGTAAATCTGTAAAATGAAGGGGCTGGGCTAGAACCGGGGTCCTTAGCTTTCTTGGCGTCGTGGGCCCCTTTGGTGGTCTGGTGAAGACTATGGATGCCCTTATCAGAATCGAGTTTTTAAATTAGTAAAATCATATGGAAAATGGTTAAAATAGTAGTTCATCCCCTCTGAAGAAGAACCTGTAGATCAAATGGCTTAAGGGCCCTACCAGTTGTATCACTAGTATACTTGGGAG
>CM053628.1:2976334-3007915 GCA_028646595.1 Phalanger gymnotis | reverse complement strand
CTACACCCCCTTTCCTCAGCACGGTGCCCAAAGACACGAGCAGAAGAGGAAGAGATTAAGACGCGCCTGCTTCTACCCCATCGATAGCACACGTCATGAGGGCGGGAACCCAGAGAATTGTATCTTTTATTTCACGTAGACATTTATTAAATACTATCTCATGAAAGATACTCATTTTACTCATCAAAGAACCTAAAGAAACGAAAACAACTCAGTTTAATTTTATAAAAATAAACAGCCAATCTTTAAAAATACAAATTAAGAAACCAGATGCCAGATGCCAGATCTAAGGAGCCCACACATGGGCACAGGAGCTGTGGCCTGTGTGTACTCCTAGGAGCTCAGCCCAGGCCTGCCAGGGCCCTTGCTAGCCCATTTCCCCATATTGCCTTCTCTCTTGCCCCAGGGTGGAAGATCAGAGGTTTGCCTTGAACACCCATGAGCTCCTGACCTCTCCAGATCCAGTTTGGAGGGAATGCTTGTCCTTGGGTTCTGTGGAGGAGCTGAGGTCCACTTCAGAAGGTATTTGAAGAGAGGCAGGAAGCCCTCCCCAGAGTATCCAGCCCCTCTACCTTGCCTCCCTCACAGATCTGGCTCAAATGAGGGAGTTTCTGCAAAGGGCCTTGTCAGCCACAAAGCCTGAGAAATGGTCAGCCATTCTGGGGCTTATTAGGAGTCAATGGAGTTGTGGTTTCTTGCTCCAATGAGAATCCAATTGGCCCCTGCAGTGGCACATTAAGGCCTGCTCGCTTTGGACCACTGGCCGGGCTCTCCGGGCTATTTCATTGCCATGAACGTGATTAAAGCACAGATTTTTCCTACCAAGGGCCTTGTTACAAATGGCCCAATCACATGGACCCTCCTTGTTTACTACCTACTGGTCTGAATCCTGACTCATCACTAGCTTACAGTGAGCTCCAGAGGGCAAAATGTTCCTAGGGACCAGATCTATCAGCAAACACCCGGGAGGCCACAGCCTCCTCTTTCCAGCCTCTCCAAAAGTTGTTTCCCGCACTCCAAACAGCTCCTGCTTTGAGTTGCACCCAACAGATCTCTTCCCCTGCGGTAGGAACAGATGCTTAGAGCTGGAAGGACCTTAAAGGGCATCTAGCCCAACCACTTTCTTTTACATCTAAGGAAATTGAGGCCAGTTCAATGATTTGTCTAGAGTCACATAGGTAGTAAGTGTTAGAACAGGGATTTTAACTCAGGTCCTCTGACTCTAGAATGGAGGAGGCCCTCTCCACTGTCTGGCACTTCTTCCAACAGTGCCACGTTAGGATGAGGCATTGGTCTGACTTCCCCCCAATCTCAGATATAGACATTGGTCTGAATGGCTTGTACATTTCTAGGCTAGTTAGCTGAGTTGGTTAGAATCTGGGATCTCCTCTGCCCTGTGCCAAAGGAGTGATCAGCTCACCTCTGCCTCAGTACCCCCAGTGGAGGGGGCTTGCCCCTCAATGCAACTCCTTCACTTTTGAATCTTGAAGCGGGGAGGGGATAAGGGGCAGAGGTGTCTGACAAGGCTGAGTTGCAGTTGGAGGAGCTGAGTTCGAGTCAAGGCTTCCCTGCTAGCTGTGTGACCTTGGGCAAGTCACTGCACCTTGCTGAACCTCTTTCATCTGTAAAATAAAAGTAATGATGCCCAGCCTATCAATCTTCCAGGGTTACTGTAAGGAGTCCAGGAGATAAATACATACAAGGGAAGTATGAGGTGGCTCCAGCAGGTGGAGCATGACTCTCTCCACCTTGGGGTTTTCACCACCCCAAAGAATGATGTGGCATGTGGCTTCCTCTTGTCTCTCATCCCCAGTGTCTTAGACTGGCCAGTTTCCTTCCAGGCACAAGTCAGGGGCTATCTCCTCCACTGGATCTTTCCTGATTGCCCTGAGTACTAATGTTCTCTCTCCCTCTGACAATCCCTCTAGTGGCTGCTAGGTGGCGCGGTGGATAGAGCTCCAGGCCTGGAATAAGGAAGAGTTCAAATCAGGCCTCAGATGTCTACTAGTTAGGCAAGTCACTTAACCTCTGCCTCAGTTTCTGCAGATGTAAAGTAGAGCTACCTAAAATGCTACATAAATGTGGCATTTTCCTAGTAGAATGTAAGTTTCCCGAGGATAGGTACGATTTTGTTTTTGTGTCTCTGGCACCTGGTAAAGGTGCTTCATGAATGTGTTTATTGAATCGAAGTGAATGGAGCAAGCCAAAGCTGGGGTTACTTTCACATCCCTCCTCAGAAGCCAAATGGATTCTTGTTTCTTAGATGCACCCTTGTATCTCAATCCCTTCTCTAGTCACCCTTCTGTTGGCAGCAAATTTAGGGGAAAGTGTGTTTTCTCCAGAGAGGCCATTTCCCCAGAGATGGTGCTATTCCCAGAAAGCCATTGTTGGCTCCATGCACAGCTTCTCCTGCTAAAGCAGGGGTCCTGGGAATTGGCAGCAGGGTAGTGCCTGGAAACAGGCCATCCTGAGCAAATACACAAAGGGGGGAATGAACGGGAGTCATCAAGAAGGAGATACAATAATGAACCTCTTCCCTTAATGTCGCTCTCCAATTAAGGTTGATGCTGTTGGTGGAGAAGAAGGTTGCAACAATGACATGGGAGAAGAGACCCAGCGTGGAGAAGTGAAGGCTTAGGGTCCTGATGGAGCCTGCCATGCTGCTTGGGAAGGAGAGGCCAGCTCACAGGGGACAAGCAGAAGTAGCACACAACAGCTTTCTGAGGCCCTGGAAGTCTATGTAGGTCTAGGAGAATCAAAGGCCAGAGAAGGGGGAAAGGATTTCTTTCCAAAATGAGATTAGCCCTAGGCAAGACTGTAAAATCAATGAAGTTCTCTGGTGGGGGTGGGGTGAATAGTGGGAGAGAGGTAAGCAGGAGAGGAATGGTACTTCAGTGCCTTAACCCTGAAGCAATAGCTATGGTGACCCCTATCAGCCTCTTTCTGCATTGGCTAAATGGGAGAGGGAACATAGGTCAGACAAAAGAGACAGGGCTTGGCCCTAGGACTGCTCCAGGAAAGGCTAGCCCTTTTATTGTTTCTAACTGATTACCTGGGATAGATTGACTTAGGCCAGCATGGCCAGAGCCTTCTAAAAGCTGAAGGCATCAGCCAGAGATGCTAATGATGGTGAACTCACGTGAAGTCCCGGAGCTATGGTTCAGCTCTGGCCAACATTTGACTCCAAGACAGGATCATAAAATTTAGAAATAGAAGGAACCAGGAAAATCATCCTCACCTTTCAACCCCAGCACTGCAACTCCCACCCTAGGGCCCTACAGAACTTATTGGTGAGAATTCACCATGGCTATGTGCCCTCAGAGCCACCCCCGGGCACCCGAGCCACACCAGATGTACACCTGCCCCCTTTCCTCTTGCTCTGAGAACAGTTATCAAATCCACACCAGCATTCCTGAAGGGGAAACATCAGTCAATTGATGCCCCTCACCAACCCTGTGACTTCCCTGGCCAAAACAACTCTCTGTGGCCACGACTCCCCTATCTGTTTCGTCTTTCCTGGTTAGACTGTAAGTGCCTTGAGGGCAAGGACTATCTCACTTTTGTTTTTGTATCTCCCCTCAACCCCTCCCCACCCCCAGCTTTTAACACAGTTTCTGGCACAGGGAACACTTAACACTTGGCTTTCAGTCACCTAATTCAGTCATCTCATTTTACTGAAGAAAAGACTGAAGCCTAGAAAGCATCGGTGACTTACCCAGGACCCTATGGTAAGAAGCAGAGGCAGGCAAGATGTTACAGGCCTTCTATTGACTCCCAAGTCAGGGTTTTTCCTTCTATTAAGGCTGGAAAGGAAGCTCTACTTTCAGATGCCAAATACTAGGAAGGAAGGACACCTAACCGAAGGGCAAAGTCAAGGTCGGATGTGACTTATGACAGTTAAGAATAAGCATGAAAGGTGAGGAATTCCACTCAGATGTTAGTCTTAACTTCAGATGTTACTCAATAAAGCTGAGCTCAATTTTTCTGTCCAATACTTACAGTTAGCTCTTTTGTGGTGTTTTTTTAATTTAAATTTCTATTGAATGGGAAATCAATGGCTGTGACCAAAATCTCAGATAAAACACATGCCTTGGAGTGGGGCCACAGAGACTGAAGCAGCACCCTACCACATGGTGACAGCACACTGAGAGTGTGGACCAATGAGCTCACAGGAACCAACCATTCCTGCAGGTGCTGGATCCATGGCAGTAATGTCGTGTGGAAAGCACGCAAAATGAAGAATTGACACTGACTTTACCTTGCAATTCATTCATAATTAATTCTTCTTGAGGGTATATTCAATTCATACTCCAGTCCTCCAAGGAGTATTCAACTCATATCAATGAAGTAATGTTAGACATTCAAGTACAAATTATGTGGTTTTATCCATCTCAGCCTGGAAAACGGAAAACAGAAATCACATGTTCTCATGCAACCCTGTACAGCATGGGGCCTAGTCCCATGTATCTGGAGTCATTAAGTCCTCTGTGATGGTAATGATGTGAAAAAGCCACTCTATTCTATTGCTTGAATATAGCCAGATGTGTCCAGCCATCAGCTTAAAATGTGATATGAGCCATTTGGCCATCCAGCCTCAGTACTCTAATTACAGACAAATTCCATAAAGCTTACTGGTCTCCTGTTTGCGATCTATTTGACAGTCTGTTTGATCAGTGTTGGAATAGGGGCTTTGCATTTTCCCTCTCAGGCTTGTGTCATTGCTTTTCTCCCTCTCTGTTAGAACCCAGGGCATGGCAAATTGCCTTAGGCTGTAGACTTTGGAGAGGTCTTCTGTGCTTCCAGAGTCTACGCAATAACTCAAGAAAGCAGCAGGCCTGGGTGGAGAGAGAGAAGGGGGTGACTGCACCAGCCGGTCCCAAGGAAGACCTCATGGTCAGAGATATACAGTAGACAACCTCCCCTACTCTCCTAAGGCATAGCTCTTTTGTGACTTCTTTTCTTATTTGAGGCTATTCTTGATGGTTGTCTGAAGTCCATCTTACCTGGATAGAAATGTTAGGGTGAAGTAGAAGGGAAAGTTGAGCCAACAATGTCATTGCCCCTCTTGGGGACAACCCTGGCCTTTCCAGCCCACCCCTAGCCCAGGGAGGACCTTTAATTTGCCAGTTTCTGCCTGCCTTTGAGCAGAATGATCAAAGGCTGGGTTCTTAATCATCTCCCCTTCCCTAGAGCAGCCCCTTCTCAGCTGCCTCACCTGTTAGGCATTTTAGTTTGGGTTATCTTTGTAGAATGTCTGAAAAATATTTTCTCTGGTTAGGCAGCCTGGCCTTTAACTGGTGATTTCACTATTTCAGGGCTGGGTATTTGGTCCAGGTTTCCACCTTCAGGAAGGTGGACGTTTCAATCATCAGAGACAGGTCAGAGATCATCTCTTCTCTTGCTAAAGCTCTCCAGACCCAGAGGCAAGATTGGAATCCAGGATTTGCACAATTTCCCTGGATAGACATCAAAATATTAACTACTACTTTTCCTGGGGAGTTCTATGATTTTGAGGAGTACTAGGAGGCCCAAGGGGGAGGAGAAGGAGGCAGGAGAGCTAGCTTCTAGTCACTGCATGACCTTGGACATGTCAAGCCCCATTCTGAATCTGTTTCCTTAGATGACCTCTGAGGGCTCTGTCAGCTTTGATATCCTGAGTCTATTACTCTCTCCAGTCAGCGTTCGAGAAAATAGTGAAAGTGGCCTTGGTGCTACAGTCCGCACCTGAAGAAGTCTGACAGTATCTCGAGCAGGCAGATCAAGTCCCATGGCAGCTTCTGGGTAGAGATGGAAGGGTAGCTGGAACCTAGTTTTTTAGGGAATATGGGACTCGTACCTGAGATGATGAATCAACCATAGGAGACATTGCATGTATAAGCCTGTGTGAGACTATAAGCATTGGAATATGATCTCACATTCTATAAAGCTTTAAGGCTTCCAAGCTTCTCTCTTCACAATACTCCTGTGAAACAAGGGGTTAACTGAGGCACAGAGAGGTTGAGCAATTTGCCCATGGCCACACCATTAGGACAAGGGTGAAGCAAGATTTGGGGATGGGTGTCTTTATTTTAGGTCCACACATCACAACCTCTCCAGTACAGAAGGAATTAGAAGGGACCATGGCAGTGAAGGCCATAGCTTCACTCTTCCACCAGGAGAGATGAGAGTCACTGTAAGAGTGAAATAGCCTATTGAAGGGCCAATTTTACCTTGATAAGATGGGCAATTCCAGGATGCTTGTCTCAACATCAAATTTTGTTTGTTTTGTTTTGTTTTGTTTTTTGGAGGGGAGAAGGGAAGGCATTTGGGGTTAAGTGACTTGCCCAAGGTCACACAGCTAGTGTGTCAAGTATCTGAAGCCAGATTTGAACTCAGGTCCTCCTGACTCCAGGCCTGGTGCTCTATTCACTGTGCCACCTAGCTGCCACAACATCAAAGCAATTGTTGCCACATCAGCACCAGGGAGGACTCATCTGAATGTCAGAGGAAGATTAAATTAAAAAAAGAATTGAGGGTGTGATTTAGATAGGAGACCCATTTTGATTTCCAGCATAGAAGTCCATGTGGACTCTTTTAACCAGCATCTACTAGGGCCTCCACATAGTAAATGCTTAACAAATAAATGTGGGGTACATTAAATTAAACATTGTACCCATCCCTTCCCCCACCTCAGTTTCCTTGAATCTAAAGTGAGGACAAGCCCTTCCCATTTGGACATTCTATGTTCCTAAATCTTTCCCCTTCTCTGGAACTCAATTTCTTTCTCTGTCAAATGAGAGGTTTAGACTAGATATTTGCTCTGGTGCCTTCGCAATCCAACGTTCTATGATCTTACCATCCTATGATAAATACCAATCTCCAGAGTCTTTCAAAAATTCAAGGGAAAAAGATGATTGCTTGACCACCACCAGTGGGCACTGGAGTGTAAACAGAATGCTATGTGGTGCCAAAGCTATCTTTCCTGGTGAGAAAATGAGTCATCGAGTTGGAGCCCAGGTAGGAATTTAGGCTTGTTGCTTTCCCCTTTCCATCAAAATGTGATGCAGCTGCAAGCTCTTAGAACCAGAAGGAGGAGTTTACTGAAGTTCCTCATTGCATTTCATTAGAAAAGGATTAATTTAAAAAGAAAAAAAAACAGCCCTTGCCTGAGCTGAGGAGCTGTCCTTGGTTCTGGCCAGAGCCTGCTTTAGGCGTCCTTGAAGTCTCAGCTCCCTGGCATCCTGGGGACAGGATCCTGGTTATAAATCTGGTTTTCCCCAGCTGATTTTATCCTGATATCTCTGGTGAGAGAAACTGTGCTAGAGAGGAGTCAGATACTAGCTCTGTTTTTCTGTCTGCAGTCTCTGCCACACAAAGCATTTCATCTATAACATTTCAGCCAAAGCCCTGAGTTGACTGAAATTTTCTCATTTTAACCAGTCATTCTGGCACTATTACGGACACAGTCTCAGTATCATATTGCTTCCTTCTCTTTCTCCTCCTCCACTCCTTGTTTCTCCTACTGCTAGATGAGCCTTTGCCTTATTGTGCCTGGAACCTGGCCTCCACAATCACTTCTTCACCATCATTCTGTCTGCGCTCCCACCTTCACTACCATCCCCCACTCCCAACAAGAATCTTGGATTCCACCCCAAGACCTTTGGGCTCTGAGAGGGAACCTTTCACCTTTTCTTGCCTGGAAGAAGCCCTTCATGACCCTTCCCAGATATCTTCACATCATGCCATCATGCTTCCCCACATCCTTGCTTCCAGTTCCACTAGGTGGCTCAGTGGATAGAGAACTGGGTGTAGAGTCGGGAAGAATTGAGTTCAGATGTGACCTTAGACACTTCCTAGCTGTGTGACCCTGTGTGTGGCAAGTCACTTAACCTCTGTTTGCCTCAGCTTCCTCATCCATAAAATGAGGATAACAAAAGCACTTACCTTCCAGGGTTGTTGAGAATCAAATGAAGCAATAATTGTAAAGCTCTTAGCTCAGTTCCTGGCACACAGAAAGCACTTAATATATGCTCTATTCCCCTCCATTTCCTCCTCTTCTCCCCTTCTATCTTTCTTTCTCTCCCTATCTGCTCCCTCAGGCTGATAAGGCTGTTTTCTGCCTGTAAGAGAAAACAGCAACTGTCAAGCTACTCAGTGTCAAGAACAGATAAGAAAAAGTTTCCAGAGATTGCTGGGCCCCACATTAAAAACCAACTATTAATCAATCCAGTTGCCGAAGTCATTTTCATATGCAAATGTTTGTTCCAATACACAAATCACCCAGTAATTACTTGGCCGATTTTGGCAAGTGCCTGTCCAGCCACCTGAATGGATATGCCAAAGAGGATGCTCAGCCCCATTCTGTGCTGCTGCAATAGCCTGCTAATTGGCCTCCCTGCCTCCAGGCCTCCCCTCTCCAGTCCATCCTTCCCACACCTGCAGAATCCATCTTCTTAATGAATAGGTCTGACCATGTAAGGCACTTTCCTGACTCAAAAACTTTCTGTGCTTGTCTTTGGGCTGCAAGGCTCCTCAGCCTGACATCTCAAGCCTTTTGCAATTTGGCTCCAACTTCACTTTTCAGCCTCATCTCACATTACTCCCCTTATACTCCACTCCAGTCAAACTAGACTAGGATAAATCTTCCCAACACTCAGCCTGCCAGATAATCACAATAATATTTCCAAAAATAGCTCATATTCTAAATTCTACTTGCAAATTGGTGCAATCCTCACAACAGCTCTGTGAAGTAAGTGCTATGATCCTCATTTTACAGGTGAAGAGACTGAGGCTCCAAGACATCAAGTGACTTGTCCAGGGTCACACACCCAGGAAATGGCTGAGGTAGGATTTTAACCCACTTTTTCCAGACTCCAAGTCTTTGCCCAGAATATCTCCATAGATTCATGCAATTTGTACTCCATGCCTGGAATGCACCCCCTCCTTTCATGCAATTCATCCAGTCAACAAACATTTATTAACCATCTACTGTGTGCCAGGCACTGTCATCTCAAGCTTTCTGATTTCTTCTCTTCATTCCAGGTTCAGCTCAGACAAGGTCTCCTCCATGAATCCCTTGCTCCAATTCCCAGATGAACACATTCTCTCCCTTCTCAAATTTTTCATGAATCCTTTGCATCTCTCCTTTACCGCCAACTCCCCAACTCGTTAAACTCATCTGTGTGCATGGCATTGTCCTATAGAAGGTAAACTTCTTGAAGGTTTCTCTGTATCCTTATTGCCTAGCTCAATACCTTGTAATTGAATTGAAATTGGTGAAATTTTTCCTGTCCCTCAAGTCCAAGTTCTGGTGCTAGTGTCTTCTCCCTTGAAAACGTCCCTGAGGACTTTATTCACATCAGCTTCGAGCCACTCACGTATTCTAATCTATATCCTAGTTCACTGCACCTCAGTCTCAAGCCTCCCTAATAGACCAGAACTCTATGAGGACAGCAATTCTGCCTTGCTCATCTTTGTCCTCCTCCAGCACAGGGCCCTGAACACACCTTCTGGTGCTCTGAGATTGCCTACACTGAATTGCCTGTTGCACTCATGGCTGAAAATGAGTCCCTAGGTGTCTTGGAGATTTGAAGCTCTCCCTGGGCTCTTGAGTTCTTACTAAAATGAAAAGCCTTGAGGCCAAGCAATATTTCCCAGGGGCTTAACTACACTAATTAAAATATGCCAAATTGCCTGTCAGCATGAAAGAGAAGAATCGGCATTTCTCAGTGAGATAGAGGGCTTTTTACCGCACCTTTCAGTCTCCATGCTTGTTCTGGGGGCCAGAGAAACTCTAAGCCTATTTAGGCTTGGCTTGAATGCTAGGGACCTCTGAGGGGCTTGCTCTGCAAGTGGGAATTAGGTGCAGGTGTGAGTATTTTTAATCACACACAAAAGACTTTTAGGAAAGTAGCCCATGCTGATGATTCCTGGAAGGAATATTCTGGTACTGAATGCAATTTTAGGAGCAATTTCAAAAGAATCCCCTCTCCATTTCCAAGGCCACATAGCTACTTGTGGTTTTCTCTATAAAACCAGAACTTGGATAGGTCAGATGGTGTTTTTTTGAAGTGTTTTGCTTTATTTCTATGTTCTATTTCTATATTGCCTTCATTGCCAAATGCCCCCCTTCCCCCCCACCTGCAGCAAGCCATCTCTTGTAACACCACCATCACAGATGCTTTTTATTCCTTTCTTTATATTCTTTTATTCATCTGGCTTCTTTAAAGGCAACATGAACATGGGTTTAATGGGCAACAAATGCGGGGCGGGGGTGGAGAGAGTCAGACTAAGACTCTGATGCCATTCCCTAATAACTCATGACAATTTAGAAAGACACAAAGTGAGGGACCAAGACAGTGGAGATGGAATTTAAAAACTGGTCACCAAGTAAATATTATGCATTTTATTGAACCGTAAATTTCCATCTTGCAAACAGTCATCTATGTTTGAGGATGGCTGTAGAGAATGATGCATAACCTACAGTCAGTGTGAGCTGTCAAAGGTGGCATCGACTCATGGAACAGTCCCCACAATGCCACCCCACCTGTTTACTGATTTTGAAAATGCTACAATTAAGAATGCCATTTCCATGGCTTAAGGCTCTGTGTCCCATTTTCAAATACAGGTACTACTGGAGGTCACACATTATGACTTCGCAGGGGAAAAGAGTTTATCAAATCCTTTCCTGGAAGCAGGTTTCAAGGGGGGAGAGATTAAGGAGACAACGGAAGGCATATAACATTGAGGCAGACAGTTCAGGAATTGCCTGTCAAAGGGCAGCTTCAATTTCTAAGTCAAGTCAATATATCCTTTGAAAAACTACTCCTAGACTTGGCTTCTGAAGATCAAATTTGCAGGCTGGGGGAGATGACACTAGACAGCATTTCATCTACTGAAGTTCTGGAGCGCTTAGTAGACCACAAACTCAACGGAAGCCAGTGGTGCTAAGAAAGCCACGAGCGCGTTGGCGGCATTGGGGGAGGTGCACTGTCCAGGATCAAGGAGGTGATAGTGTTAGTGGACTTTCCCCTGGTGAGGCCAAATCTGGAGATGGGTCTTCAGTTCTCATGCCGTATTTTAAGAAGGCTGTTGATGAACTAAAGCGCACCCAAACAAGGACAACAGGGTGGTTGCCATGCCACCTGAGGATGGATTGAAGGAGTGGGGATGCGTAGCCTGGCAGAGGAAAGACTTAGGGAGAGCGCGAGCATTCTCTTCAAATATTGAAAGGGCCATCCTGCGGTACGGAAGCTTGCTCTTCCTGGTCCCAAGGCACAGAGCTAGAAGCAATGGCTAGAAGTAGCAGAGAGACCACCGATATATGGAAAACTCTAAAATGAGATGGGCTGTGTCCAGAGGTAGCAGGTTCCCTGGCACTGGGGCTTCAAGAACTTGGAAGCCCACTTAGAAGTTGTATTGTAGTGCGGATTCTTGCTCCACTGGGGGTGCATAAGATGATCCTTCCCAAACCTAAAATTCTCTGATTCCGCGACCCGGCAGAGTCTGTAGAGGTGCTCCAGACTAACGTGAAGAGTTATTGAGAAGGTGTGTCTATTGAGGTCCACTGTGACCGGAGGGTGAAGTGTACCAGTGACAAACATTTTGGCTAAGAGATGATTACAAAAGAGTTCGATTCTCCCATTTTACACATGAAGAAACTGAGGCTTAGAGAGGTCATAACTCTCCCAAGGTCACACAGTATCAGAGCCAGGAAACCAACCCAAGTCCTTCCACTCAAAATACAATGTTCTGTCCACCGCACCACCTTGTACCGACAACTTCACAAATCCTTCACATTCTGCCTTACATTTATAATTTTTAAAAACTTTACAATGAAAGTGTTTTTTGAACCAGTTAATGCCTACAGACAAAGTCTAAGGAAGGTTTGGGTGGTAAAGGTGCTGGGTTGAAGAGTCTGAGCCAAGGGCTGATTGTATCTTAATGTCCTCACCATCAGAGCTCTTTTTGTCTGCCTTCATAGCTGAGCTTACTAAGCCTCCATCTACACATATTATGTCTTCAGTCATAACAATGGCCTTGAAATGAGTGGAACTTGATTTGGGGAGGCACGATTCTTTGGGCTGTCTTAACCACCCTTGTGGTCCTGTGGAAAGAGCTCTGGACTTGGAGTCAGCAGAGAACCAGATTTGGCTCCCACTTCTGACACTTGCTAATAGTGCCCCACCTTCTGCATCTGTGCAATGGGAATAGTAATGCCAGTAGCACTTGCCACACAAAGTTTGGGTGTGGTTCTGATCTGAAAATGAATGTAAAGCACTTGGAAACCTTTAAAATAGTCCCATAGAAGTGTCCACTACCATTGGTATCAATCCTGAAAGCCATCAGATAATTGCTGTTGGACTTGGCTACTGGCTGCAAAGTGGCCTTTGAGAGTACATGGAGCCAGGGTGCCAACTAGCTCCTAGGAGAGCCAGAAAATGGGAAATCAGATAAGCTTCTTCCCACTGACTGTGGAAGCTCACTCTCTGTACCCCCATGCTGAGATAAGCTATCTCACTGGGCATATTGCTCAAGGATGACTTTCCCCATAAGCCCCTGGGCCCAGTGACTGCCTACATAAGCGTTAAGGGTCCCCTTCCTGCTGATTTGAGTCAGTGCTTCCAGTCTGAGAGGACTAGCTTTAGAAAGTCCTTTCCCATATATTCTCTCATTGAGTGAACTTCCAAGGTTGTGTGGTTTGTCCTTCATTCTGGAAGAAGACCATGACATCAGGGAGATGATGACATGACTTGCAATTGACCTTGATTTGAGTGAGGAAGGGCTGTGCAAAGTCACCAGCCTCACTTTCTCCTCCAGAGCCTTCTGGGTCCAGTGGCCAGATATAGGTCAGGATGACTGGAGATGACCCAGGATGCAGTGGGAGACCTTGGCCCTTTCGAGCTAAGGTCTTGAGCTAAGTTCTCACTTTGAGTAAGGCAACACCCATTCAGTGAATAAGCCTCTTTAAAAAGTGAATCAGACTCCAGAGTGAAGGAGCCAAGGTAGGGATTATGCCATTCCCCTTCCATCCTCCAACCTTGAATTCATCCACAACGCAATCTATCAGATAACAAAACTCATTTCCTGTTGGACTTTGGTCAGCCTGGTGATGAGGCTCTTGGGACTCAGCTATGATGGTTTAGGCTCAGCATGATCCATCACAAGGCCACCAGAGAGACTCCCAAGTGTGGCTGAATCTGGTCAAACTTCTGCCCCAGGGACTTAGCTCTGGAAAGCCCAGGGGGTTCACCAAGCATAAGTAGAGGAAATTGTCCTAAGCATTTGGTAGAGTGCATGAAAGTGCAGCCCTCATCGGTGTTCAGTATTTGGAGATTTTGAAAGACCCCAAATGTGAGGGGTTCTCATTTTGTATCAGGAGTTTATGGAGAAGACAAGCCTCTTCCCCTCCTCCCTCCTTCCTTCCCTCCCCCCATCAGATGAAGGCACCCTCCATTTTCCTGCAGCAACTAGTTGAGTGGTGGCATCTGAAGCACCTAAGTACTAGTGCCAGTCCAGGCAAGTTACAGAGAAGGTGGGGGGAAAGGCAGGCAAGCTAAGCTGCCCCAAAGGCTTGCCCAGTGCCAAGACTCCTTTTGTTGGCACTGCCCATTTTGCAGGCAGGAGCAGGAGGCCAATTGTAGGCCCAGCAAGAGGCTGCCCGGACTGCCCAGGGAGTCCACTGGAAGCATTCAAACAATACCTAACTTGGGCTGGCACTGTTGGGGAAGCTTCATTCCACGGTCCAGTGGGACCTTCTTGGTCTCCAAACCCTGGGCCTAAGACTGGACTCTCTAAGAAACCTGGCTCCAGAGCTAGGAAACATACCAGGCTACTAACTCGAAGGCTTCCTATACGGCCCCTGCTGTTCCTTGAAAGGAACCCCATCCAGGGCTCTCAGTGGCCCCCTCTCCACAGGCTAGATGGTCACAGGAGAACTCAGGAGAGAGAAAGGTACCGAGGGTGGGGCTGGGGTCTCAGGCCGTTCTCATTTTGACCTGGGGTTTGGCCCAAGAAAACTGCTGGCAGCCACAGGCATGGCTCAGCAAAAGAAGAGGAGAACAGAGAAAGGGTCACGAAAAGCCATCTGGGGAGTCAGCGATTGGGGAGCCCCTAGCCATGGGAGAGCCAGGACAGGGTGAGAAACCGTGCTGGATGGTGGGCGCTGGCCTTTGTAACTCTCAATAGGGGGACGTTAACCTCTCCCAGGCCTGCCCTCAGCCTGCCAGAAACTATCTCTTCTGCTCTCCATACCATGGCCCCAGTCCCCAACCCCCACCCCCGCTACACACACAGGCAGGCAGACTGGCACCCAGCTCCAGGGACCAGCTTCCCGCTGGGTAGCTCGGGAGAAGGTTGGGGGTGATGAGGAGAAGGCGCCCCCGGATGCGAGGGGCGCAGCAGGCAGAGCCCTGGGGCAGGTCTACCCCTCGGCCCCTGCACGGAGCCTCGGTGGGGCCGAACCCACCCCCACCCCGCTGCGGGGAGGCCGCCCCGGCTCCCTCCTCCATCCTGGCCTGGCCGCCGGCCGGCAGCCGGTGCGCGGGTGCGGGTGTGTGCGCGTGCGCGCGCGGGGCGCCCGGGGGGCCGGGGCGCGCGGCCGTGTGCGCGTGCGTGAGCTGCCAGCGCGCGGGGCGCTCTCTCCCGTGGCAGGTTCCCCGTGTCAGTGTCGCTCCCTTTGTTGTGCTGCTCGGCGCGTGTGGGAGCCAGGCAGGCAGCCGGGGGCCAGAGGAGGCGTGAGGCAGCCCGGCCTGGAGCAGGCCCCGACGGCCCGACGGCCGGCTGGACGGCCGGCCGGAGCCGAGAGGGAGAGGAAGAGGGAGAAGCCGCCGGGCACCGTGCCCGTCTGCGGGCCGGGGACTCCGGGGAGAGCAGAGCAGCCCCGGCGAGCAGGGGGAGGGGTAAAGGAAGTTGGGGAGTCCCTGCGGGGGAGGGGCAGAGCCCCTTCCCCCGCCAGTCCCGCCGCGCCCGGCGCAGGGCAGCCCTTCTGGCCGCCCCGCACCGCCCCGGACCGACGGACGGACAGCCGGAGGGAGATCGCTGGCCGGCGGGCTTGGCGAAAAGGCTGCCCCGTGCTCTGCACCACCCCCACCACCCCCACCCCCGCCCAGGACCCCTGAGGATGTAGAGCCTGAACCGTGGATCCTGTAGGTGAGTGTGTGGGCGGGGGAGCCCAGGTCCGCTGGCCCGTCTGCCTGCGGTGCCCTGCCCTATCCTGCCCGTCTGCCCGTGCCCTGTTCTACCCTGCTCAGTCTACCCGTCTGCCCTGCCGTGCCCTCTTCTGCCCTGCCCGTCTGCCCTGCTGTGCCCTCTTCTGCCCTGCCCGGCCGCCCTGCGCACCTCGCTGCCCTGTGGCACCGCAGCTACCGCCGAGGGCTGCCGGAGCGCGGGGCCAGGCCCGGGGTGGCGGGGTGGGGGCTGTCGCAGCAGGGGCGCACGCAGCTCGGCCGGCCGCGGCTCACCACTCAGCAGCCGGCAGGGCAGCAACAGATTGTCTTGGGGATTAGCGGGGCGGGGGGCTCAGCTGGGCTCTGCTGCCTGGGCTGGGTTCGGCGGGGGCGGGAGAGCCTCTAGGGGAGGGGGGGGGCGACTCGGGCCAGAGGGAACGCACCACCTCCTTTGCGCCAGAGGGATCCTTCGGCAGGGCTTTGAGATCTCCAGCTTGGCCTTTCCCTTCCAGGTTCCCCACTACGACGCAGAGAAGGGAGGCAGACAGGGAAGGGAGGGCTGGAGCGGCCCGGGGCCCAGGCACCCATTATCCCCTTACCCTGAACGGAGCCGGGAGCACCAAACCTCCCTCCAAACTTCAGCTTCCTACCTCCTTGCTCGTTTCCTCTAGCGAACTCCAAAAAGCGGGTCGGGGGTGGGAAGGGGTGGGGGTGGGGGTGGGAGGTAGGGGTTCGTTGCTTGCTCTGCTCCCTTCCCCCCATCACCTTAGGCTCTCTGGCTCTAAGTGGACACCGCCTGCGCGGTTCCCAAGCCGTCACACAGCCGCCCAGGCCAGTTGGTGAGCCCCTACGGTCAAGGACAGCCAACCAGGCTGTAAGCCTACTTCTGGCTGCTCTTTCTAACGTGGTTCCCCTGGGCTCTGTGGAAGCTCTCAGTGCAATGAAACTAGTAGGTCCTCAGATGCTGGGGACGACGAATCTCTTCCCTCCACTTCCCAACCTACATAGCATGCCTCAGTTTCTCCGAGCTTCAGACCTAGGATGAAGGAGCCTAGCTTTTAGCCAACTAGCTCAGCTAAGCTAACCCTCAAGCCTCGAGAGCTTGCTTAGCCAGCAAAATCTCTGAACTGTACCCAAGTTTATCCTTAGAGGAGGCTAGACACAAACTCGAATCGATTCCAGCCCGGGTCAGCTACATCTGTGTTAGGAGCATTCCCAGGACTCAGACTAGAGCCATCCAGAGAAGCAGACAGCTGGACAGAGCTCCGTCTACCTACCTGCCTGCCTCTATGTGACTAGTGTATTTTATAAATAAAAAACAGGGTAGCAGCTTGGCCTCGGGGAGTCTATTGTCCTGCCTGTTTCGTGGTGATCTGTCAGTGAGCTCGATCGATCGTGGTCCCTTTTGCCACGGGCTCGTAAATCCGTTTACAACAATTTTCATCTATTTTTTTAAACATCTGTGGTTTGCACATCTTAAGGCGTTCGACTTTTATTAAGCCAGTATCGAGGGAGTGGGTTTTGGAAGGGGTGTTGAGCCTTGGCCAAGGAGGGGGCGTGTATGGGGTAGGATGGGCTGGATCTGTCTGCCTAGCTCTTATCTCGAGGCAGCGGCAGCAAGTCTTCCATACAGCTGAAGGAGCATGTCTCTGCCCTCTGAGCCGAGGAGGGGAAAATGAAGGATTGCGTGGCATTGGAAGGGCCCACGGCTCCCGGGCTGATGCTAGGGAATGGCTTTTGCAAAGTTTGATTTCCCTCCCTCAGACCTTGATCTCCGCAGGCCGGGCACCCTCTTCCAGGGGCTGCTTTGGGGGAGGGGAGCAGTTGGAGAGAGTTCGTTCCCACTGAACTTTTTTATATTATTGTTATCAAAACATAGCGATTTGGCTCCTTCCGAGGCAGGAAATGAGTGAGAAACAGATTCCGCATTCAGTGGAGCTGTTTATAATTCCTCAATTTATTCTAACATTCCCTGGCCACTAAGAGCTCCGGGAGGACGCCCCTAGAAGAGGCTGCAAAGGTGTCCCTAACATCCCCAAAGGGTTTGAGGTGGGAGCAGAGCAGAGCTGCTCCCAAAAGGGGAGAATGCCCCTGTTTTCCCACAAAGAGCAAAGCCCAGACTCTAGGCAGGTAGGGGGAAAAGGCGGCCTGCCTCTAGGAAGGAAACGCCACACTGCCTAGTGCCCAGAGGCACAAGATGCAGCTGCCAGCTGGGTTCATGGCAGTGTCTGTCACTGGCTCCCTTTTCCTCCAACCACCTTGGCTCTGCTGGGGAAGTCATGCCCTCTTCAGCGGTGGGAGCAGACCACTGGGCAGAGGGAGGGAATTCTGCCAAGGCTGGCTAGCCTTCCCTGTGGTCAGCATCCTTTGGACCTGGCTTTGTTCAGAAAGCCCAACTAGCCTCAGCATAGCACCGAACACCAGAGGGCCGCTGGAGACATCCTTTTTTTCTCTTGGGGGAAGAGTGGGGAGGGGCAGACAGACGGGAACCTGGTCTGTGACAGAAAGAGAAAGATGGCCCAGATGTTAGCTTGCTTCTTCTGCCTCGGCCAGGGATGGAATCCATTCAGGAAAAATGGCTCAGATGTGAAACACTTGACGTTGCTGGTGATTTGACTTGTAAACGCTAAACGGAGAGTTCTAGCAAGCCTTGGAATTGGGGTCACCCGGAGCCAGGAGAATGTTCTCAGGTTTCCCACCTTGCCTCTTTCCCCTTAATGTTCTCAAGCCTTGTCTATGAGCCATTCAGGTGCTGAATGGGGGTGGGGGGTGTATTTACAATGTGCTGTGCTTGGTTCTGCCAGCCTACTTCCAAATATTCTAATTTATCTCCTACCGTGGCTCCATCCCTGAGGGAAAGGGAACAGAGCATTTCTGCCTGTTTGCTTTCAATTTTTAGCTGAGTATACAAACACCTTCCTTGGAGCACCTGGAGAGAGGGCTTCCCCCTGGCTAGACTGCAGAAGGCACCCACCTCATAAGTCCTGCACCTCCAGACCCTGCCAGCCTGACCCAGTGATGGGATGCCCAGTCTGAGGGACTGGAGGCCAGAGCTGGGAAGAGAAAGTTAGCATTTTGCAGGCATTGTGCACAATCTCGACTCTCCGTGCATGGGGGCCAAGGCAGGCTGTGTGGCTAAATGGAGGGGCCAGCCATCGAGGTGGCCTCTTGAGTAGAGAAGCTGTACTTGGTGACGATGCCCGAATTTACCTCATCACCATCACTCACCCTTCTGTGGCTGCATCTCTTGAACTTTGGCTGCTCCAGCCAACCTGAGGAACGGTTCCTAGATGATGACTCAGTTGTACTCATAAACTAGCATGCAAATTAGGCTCCAATGAGCAAGAATAAGAACTTTACCAAGGAGGAGGGGGATTAGGCGGGAGTCACCACTTCTGAGTTAGGACAATATCTCAACTCTTCTCAAAAGCCTCCCATTGAGTTCTGCCCACTTGGCCAAAGTGGATCAGTGGTAAGACCTAGGCTGGAACAAAGGAGGTAAGAATGGCTAGCAGAGTATAACAGCTCTGAGCACAGTGAACCATGCATGGCTTGGTGGGAAAATGGAGGCTCAGAAAGGTGGGAGAAAATGTGGCAATTCAGCCCAACCCCCCCCCCATACAGGTGGAGCAACTAAGACCAGAAAGTCACTAATCTAAGGTCTCTCAGTGAGTTAGTCCTAGATTAGGACTAGAATGTATCCCACTGACTCCTAGACTAATTCTCTTTCCCATTTCCAACGTCTCTCTTCCCTTTCCCTCCCTCCACCCCCTCCCCTACACACACGGAGACATGCAAACATGTGCACCTTGTGACCTCCTTGATGTTCTATGGCTTACCTAAAGAAATTAAAAACCCTCCTGAAAAAATTTGGAGCAATCTAGAGGCAGCACTTCATGCAGTTTGCCAGACTCCTAAGCCTACCCTCTTCTCTCCCCCCATCCTGTTTAACTTTGCATTGAGCACATCTACAATTTCGTATTCCTTCGGCCCTAAATCCGACCAACCTTTGACCCACTGCTCCATTTGAAGGTCTGATTTCCACGTATTCCCTTGGTCCATACCATGCCTGTAATTTGTACCTGCTCTATGTTCCCATCCATTACCTTGGTCTTTCTAGTCCTGACTGCCAACCTCATCTCCACTACTGCCTGAGTCCAGTGTGACACCTGGCCAGAGGGGTGACTTAGTCCCTTACTGCCCTGCCCAGCTCCACTGACAAGTGAGGGCTTGTAAAGTCTTTCTGAATAACTGGATTCAGTGATTTTCATTTTAGGCTTTTGGGGTTTTGTTTTCATTTTTAGGGTAATCACTAGCCATGAATATTGTCTGAAGCTGCAGCTTCTATTTCTAACTGGTGCAAAATCACATTTGGCTTTGCATCGATAGAATCTGCTGAGAGAGATACAAGAATACAGTACTACTATTTATTTGTACAGAAAGGAAGCCTGAAACCAAGTCTTCAAGAAAAAAACTACCTGAGTCCCTAGTGAAATCATTTCAGGGAATAAAACCACAGTCAGAAACAGCCCCATTCTGTGTGCCACTATGTCTGAGAAGTTCCAAATTGGAAACTCAGAGGTGAAGCTCTCTCTCTCTCTCTCTCTCTCTCTCTCTCTCTCTCTCTCTCTCTCACACACACACACACACACACACACACACACACACACACACATACCACACACACACACACACACACACACACACGCATATTCACTTACTCTGTAGAGAAATGATGAGACAGGCCCTTGGTGAAGCTGTGATCAAATCCAAAGCTGAAATAGCGTGGCTTGAGACCCAAGCTAAATAATATAGCCTCAGGAACCCATTAGTCTATGATCAGACCACAAACTGGAGTCAGATGGATGTGAGCACAATTCTAGGGAAGTTAAGCCAGCCTTATAGGTTTTGTTTATGGTGGAGCAGAAAGAGCAATGACCTGGGTTTGAGTCCTAGCTCCACTAGGGACCTGCTCTATGATCTGGATTGCATTACTTCCTTGCTCTGGACTTTACTTTCCTCACCTGTAAAATGGGCATGATAGTTCTAGCATGCCAGGGTCCTGCTGGGTGTGAATCATTCCTAGTCTCTCCTATAGTTTAGCAGGACTTGTCTTCCCCTAGGAGTAGCATTCAGGTAGAAGGTGAGTGGAGAAGCGACAGAGGACATGCTGCTGTTTGCCCATAGGTACAGACCGATGCCAGCCAGGCCCCTCCTTCACAATTCTTTTGTTGTCTTCCTGGTGAGTACCAGCCCCAAGTCTGCTTGGAAGCCAAGGGCAATTCACCAGCAAGTTCTGAGCCATCAGGGAAATGGGACCCTCCAGGAAAAGCTGCCTGGCCCCGGGCAGTGTGTACTCATGCTCTCTAGTTTAGAACAGTAGTGACAGGAAGTCCATGGACACAGGATGGCAGAGGTCGGAAGCTGGGCAGCACCTAGGGAAGTGACCTTGCTTACCCCTCTGCCTCCCCAGCAGGTCCACAAGGTCTCCACCCAAAAAGTGTCTGTCGCTTTTGAAGAGTCACTCCCAGTGTCCCCTGGAGTAGGGACATTCCTTGGATTCATCACTTGGCCAAGCCACTAAACAAACCATCAGTCTTCCTACAACTCTGTTCATCTGTGTTCATGCTGCATTTTCCACCAGGATAATGTAGGCTCCTTAAAGGTAAAGACTGTCTGATTTTTGTCTTCATATAGAATAGGCCAGTGCCTTATATAGAATAGGGGCATTGTTAAGGGGTTTTTAAATGTAATTGAACCCCCTTCCCATGCTGCTTCACATATGCCCTGATCCCAGCAGTCTTGCCTTTTGTCTTAACCTCCTCAGAAGGTAGTCTCTGCCTGCCATCATCCTTAGCTAGAGATTTTAGACATTCTAATGTAGACTAGAGGTGGTCCTTCGTTGTCCTCCCCCGCCCCCTCACCCCCTACCATGTCAAAGATGGGAAAGGAGCTTAGAAACCATCTAGTCCAATCCTGTGAAGACTTTATAGAGGCTAATGCCCACTGTAGGGAAGCACCATAAACACATTCATGAATAGGAGGCCTTGGGATGGGAGTCCATTGTGAAGAGTAATCCCCTAGGCCTTGATTACAGTAATGGGTAAGTGAAAGTATTGACTGAACCTCCTCCCGGTTCCAAAATGCTGCTTGCCTAAATGCAGGAACTCAGGGCATGCTCCTGTAGGGATGGATTGGGCCCCCACTGCTAATGGGGGCAGGTGACTGTCCTTCACCAGGAATAGAACTGGAGGAAAATGAAGGCATTTGGCAGTTTCCTTTCTCCGCTGTAGCTCCTTGGGCTTCAGTATTTACACGTTTGACTTTTCCTTGTGTCATCATAGTACAATGTGCTATGCACCAATTCCAATCTGCTAGGCACTGGGATTCTGAGACTCGTTCTTCTGTCTTTTATTCCTCTTTGGACAATAGAGGTCTCATGGAATGTTGCCTTTGTTGGTGAGTCAGGAGATGTGAATTCTAGGCCCCTCTCTGCCACTGTCATGAACAAGCTGCTTGTTTTCTACCAAGCTCCAAGTTATTCTCATCTCTAAAATGGGAACAGTTATATCCCTCACCTCACTCTGCTGGGGTATTGAAGGCCTTATTTGGGCAGCATGGCATGATGGACAGACCGCAGAATTTGGAGTCAGGAAGATCTAGGCTCCTAGGACCAGAGATTTAGAGCCAGAAGAACCTTTAGAAGTCAATCTAATCTCTCCTCTAAGCGGCTGGGACACTCTGATCCCAAGTTTCTCTGCCCCACTCTGAGTCGAAATTGTGTCTGACACTTGCTGCATGACCATGGGCCAGACATTTCTGAGTCTGTTTCATCATTCACGAAATGGGTATAATGACGCTTGGAACACTTACCTAGGATCACTTTGCTGAGCCACTGTCATGGGTCTTAGAAAGATCCCAGAGAATAGGAGAGATGCACGAGACTGACCGGTAAAGGGCAAATGTCCTTCTTTTCCAAAAAACATCACAGGCCAGTGAGCTTGATCCCACTTCCTAACCAAACTCTGGAAACCTTATTAAACAGAGGAGTAGTAAACATCCAGGAAAGGTATCGATGATCACAAAGAGCTCAATGGCAAGCCCCCTCCATCTCTTTTTTCCCGTCTAGATCAGGAGAACACTCCAAGTGGCCTTTACTGAGATTTCAGCAAAGCCAAGGATAGACTTGGAAGCTACTTTGTGGATAAACCAGCAAGATGAGGCCCACACCATAGAATTTTAGGTGGACTGCAAACTGGTTGACAGACCTACCCAAAAGAGTAGTCATTAAGAGTTTAACATCAACTTGTAAGAGTCTCTCTGCTGGAGTGCCCCAGGACCCTATACTAAGTTTTGTGCCGGTAAACCATTTTTTCAGTCACTCAGATAAAAGCAGAAATCGGACGCTTATCATATTTTCAGATGCCACAATTCTAGAAGTAATAGATAACATGGATGACAGAATCAGGATTCACAAAAATTTCTATAGGGTAGAAGATTGGGCTGATCAAAGAACATTACATTTAATAAGAATAAATTTAATTTTGTATTCAAAAACTCAACCCCAAGTATACTTTTAATTGAATATTTTATTTTCCCCATTACATGTAAAAACAATTTTTAACATTCATTTGAAAATTTCGAGTTCTAAATTCTTTTCTTCTCTCCCTCCTCTCTGCCTCTCTATGAAGGTAAGCAATTCGATATAGGTTATACATGTGCAGTCCATTTTAGTCAGGTTGTAAAAGAAGACACTGAAATAAAAATAAAGAAAGTCAAAAAGTCTGCTTTGATCTGTATTCAGACCCCTCCATCTGGAGATGGAGAGCATTGTTCATTCTAAGGCCTTTAGAATTGTCTTGGACCATGTATTACTGAGAAGAGCTAAGTCATTCACAGCTGATCACCTTACAATGCTGCTGTTACTGTGGACAATATTCTCCTGGTTCTGCTCATTTCACTTTGCATCAGCTCATGTAAGTCTTTCCAGGTTTTTCTGAGAGCATCCTGTTTATCATTTCTTATAGCACGATAGTATTCCATCACGTTCATATACCAAATCTTGTTCAGCCATTCCCCAATTGATGGGCATCCCTTCTATTTCCAGTTCTTTGCCACCACAAAAAGAGCTGCTGTAAATATTTTTGTCCATGCGGGTCCTTTTCCTTTTTGTTTTTTACCTCTTTGGGAAACAGATCCCATAGTGGTATTGCTGGGTCAAAGGATACGGAGGTTTTATAGCCCTTTGGGCATAGTCCAAATTGTTCTACAGAACGGTTGAATCGGAACACAAGTTCCCCAGCGGTGCGTGAGCGTCTCGCTTTTCCCATTTCCCCTTGAGCACTTGCCATTTCCTTTTCCGTCATGTTAGCCGATCTGGTGAGTGCGGGGTGGCAGCTCACAGTTGTTTTCATTTGCATTTCTCTAATCAATAGTGATTTCGAGCATTTATTCATACGACTATAGATAGCTATGATTATTTCATCTGCAAGCTGCCTGTTCATATGCTTTGGCCACTGATCAATTGAAGAAGGGCTCTTATTTGTATAAATTTTGACTCAGCTCTCTATAGATTCGAGAAATGAAGGCTTCGTCAGAGACACTGGCTGGAAACTTGTTTTCACAGGTATGATTGCTATGTATTTCCCCCATTTACCCTACTCTCTCCTTTCACCCTGTCCATCCTCAAAGGTGTTTTGCTCCTGACTTTTACCTCCCCCGATCCCCGCTTTTTTCTTCTCCCCTCCCCTCTCCTACTTTCCTCCACAGGTATAATGATAAGAGCTAGTGTTTCCATAGCACCTACGATAGGCAAGGCGCAGTGCTCAGCACCTTATAGGTACTATCTCATTCCATCCTCACAACAACTCTGGGACGTAGGTGTTATTATTATCCCCATTTTTGTAGGTGAGGAAACTGAGGCAAACAGAGGTGAGGTGACTTGCCCAGGGTCACACAGCCAGTAAGTGTCTGAGGCAAGATGCGAACTCAGGTCTTCCTGACTTCAGGTGCAGTGCTCTATCCATTGGGCCACATAGCTGCCTGATGGGGATAGAAGGGGAAGGGGTACTATGGTGAGACAACAGTTGTTATGAAAAAGATCTGGGGATTTTAGTGGACCACAAGCTCCCTATGTCATCAGTATGATAATGGCAACCAAAAAAAAACTAATGAAGTCTTAGGCTCTATTAAGAGAGACATAGTGTCCAGGGTTAGGGGGGAACAGCCTTGCTGTACCCTACTCTGGTCACCTGGAGTTCTGGGCACCTCATGGTAGGAAAGACATCCATCAGCTGGATATGGTCCAGGGACCTAGGGATGTTTAGCCTTGAGTCAGCAAAGCTTGGGGTGGGGGGAGTTGGATGTGAATACTATTTTCCAGTCTTTAAAGGGATATTAGACCTATTCTGTTTGAATCACAGAGGGCAAAACTGGGGGAAATGCATAGAAGATCTAAAGAGCCAGATTGAGGGTTGATGGCAAGAAAAATTTCCCATTACTTATTTATCTATAAGTGGAATGGGCCACCTCAGAAGCACATAAGCCCCCCCCCCATCGGCGAAGGTCTTCAAACAGAGGCTAGATGACTGAAGGGCAACTATGGTGTTGGGGAGATTCTCGCTCTTATGTGGATTGGACCAATTGGCCACTGAAGGCCTTTTCAGTTCTGAGATTTCTTAAAGGCTTTCTGAAGAAGATGGCCCCTGCCCGGAGCCTTGAAGGAAGAGAGAGATTCTGGCATACAAGAGGAGACAGGGCCAGCCTGGGCAAACACAAGGAGGCAAATGATGCATTCAATCAACAAGCATTTTTTAAGCACTTACTATGTTCTAGGCACAGTACTGGGCACTTGGGGGACAGACAAAAGTGAAAGTTCCTGCCCGCAAGGAGCCTTTGGTCAGAGGGGGAGGGAGGATAACTTGCATGTAAAGCAATAGGTAAATATAAAATTAATTACAAAGTACTTTCTGTGGTGGTAGGCACTATCACCTGGGCAGGGGAGCACGGGCCGGACCCTTGAGTCATACAGAAGTCATATTTGAGCTGAGCCTTGAAAGAAGCTTCTAAGAAGTGTTGGTTGTAAGAAGAGAGTACATTCCATGGGGGGCAGCCTGAATGAAGGCAAGGAGGTGGAAAACAATAAGATCCCTTAAGAGGCTATTCAAATAGTCCAGGTGAGAGAGATGTTCCTAACAATGGAAGTGTGAGTGAAGAAAACTGTACGCATATGCAAGATATCTTCACATCAAAGTGGCCTCCACAGGGACTGGCAACTAGGTGGATGAGGAAGGAGGCTCAGAAACATGTGCTCTGAATAATTACTACAAGGGGGGGATGGCATACGATCCGAATAAAAAAGAAACTCATGCCCAGGGTGCCCAGCAGGGAGTTCCCATTCCAAATGGATCTGCCAACCCAGAATGGCCACAAGAGTGACCCAAACTTGGAACAGTGGCATCGGGTGGGCTAAAGGCCAGGATGAGCTGAGGATTGTTAAAGTTGCTAAGGATGCCAAAGGGTTGGGTTGGGGGTAGGGGTTAAAGCTATGTTTGGAGGAAGAAAAACAAGAAAAAGCTAGAGCCGCTGTTGTTTGGGGCAGATGGTGTACTGTTAACAGATGACAGAAAGAAATCAGCATCACTGGGCTCTTTTTTTTTGGTCTTATCTTCTCTACGTAGAAGAATGTTCTCCAGCCTGGAAATTATAGAAAAAACAGTTGAGAAGGAATTGAAAAAGCAAGATAGGCAAAGAGCTACTGACCTGCTGGCTTCTTTAAATGACCTTCAGGCTTCTGGCCTGGACTGAAGGAAAGACCTCGCAGGTGTGATCATAGAACCCCCATCTAAATAAGCTTTGAATGGTCATGAAAAACAAGAATTATGGGACAAGCCAACAAGATAAAGGGCTGGGGGCGGTGGATGTGATCAGTAGGCATCACCGAGCTTGATGCCGATCCCTAGCCAAATTCGAGAACAAATGATTATGGGGACAACTTGGGCACCTCTTTCTTCTCAGAAGGGGGCAGGGGCTGGCATATGTGCTCACTTATGGTCATCAGGATCACTCAGTTTTACTGCCTTCCTTTGCTATGAGGGGTTGCTCATTTGGGAGAGGGTAGATCCGGGAATGATTGCGACAAAAACGAAAGACGCCAGTAAAGTTTACTTATGTACACTTCGAAAAGGAAGCAGTGACCAATAAGGGCCAACCTGTGTTTGCTAAAAACAAGCTATGCCCTTTTCAGTGACATGAGTCAGATCACTGGTCTTAGAGAGAAGCTGGAGAAGTTTAGGCTGAATGATAATAATAGTTAAGTCAATTCAAATTAGGAAAAAAATGGGCACCCCTTAATGTTATTGACCCGTCCTTGTCCCTGGACCTACTCGAAAAAGACTATGGAGAGTTGAGTTCTAATCTCTGTTTTGTACTAATTCAAGGGCCTGTGTGTGCCAAGCTCTGTGCTAGGTTCTGGGGATGCAGTGAAACTGTCCCTGCCCAGAGGAGATGCCATTATCCAGGGCAGGCCAGATCACAAAGTAAATACCAGTCATTTTCCTTGGAGGAGGAGAAGCTGTTACTAAGGTACCACCTCTTAGAGGAGGTGGAGACTGAGCAGAGCCTTGAATGCAAGACATTCCAGAAGACTTGGTTAAGGAGGGAGAGCATTCCAGCCTTGGGGGAAGGCCATTTTTGGGAAACAGCAAGTCACCCAGCTTGGCTGGAACACAAAGTACCTGTTTGGCAGGGGGGCAGGCAGGGCAGACCTTTCTGAGGTTTACAAAGTGTTGGCCTCAGCCCACTCCAGCAGGGTCAGAACTACTAATGTCACTATGTCCTTTTTGCAGACTAGGGTAGTCTGCTAGTAGGTAGGTAGTCACAGAGCTCCTGAGCAGGGTATCCTTCCTTCTCTGCAATTCTGTGAAGTATCAGAGCGAGTGCTCAATCTAAGGCCTCTCCAAAGTCTAAGCCCACTCTACTCCATTGCCTTTTAGAGGGTTAGGAGTGCAGAGTGACACCATGTCTAGGAAGTTCTGGAAGTAGGCCACTCTCCAACAAATGAAAAAACCCAGGGTTCAGCCTAGAAGGCCAGACCGAGGAGGCAGCAATAATTAACATGACCTCCCTGGGACCAGCTCCGTTCCTTAAAGAAGCAACATAATTGGCCAGCCAAAGCTTAGCCAGCAGACACATGTTCTCACAATATGGCAAAGCTCCTGTCTTGGGCGAGAAAGAAAACGATATAAATAATTACTAGGGCCAGGAGCTGCTATTTGCTCCTCCTTCAGAGCCCATTGGAGCTTGGCATCAGCCGTGTGTGTGTCTGTGTGTGTGTGTGTTGGGGGAATGGGGAACAATGGGCACCCAGGGCCTTGCCTGGGCAAATCAATGGCAGTCTAGAACCACCACCACCACCCCAACACCACTACCACCCGCTCCTGGGGCTCTAGGGGTATATTTACGTAGGAGGGGCTCCAAAAATGATAGGATCTAGCACTGAGCAAACGCTCTTGAAGAGGCCCTCTCCCCAACTTCATCTTTCCTTCTGTCCTCTGCCCTCCTAACCCCAAAGGGCAGATGGAGGGTGGAGATAGAATTGTCAGATAAGCCAACTTAGTTCTGTTTCTTCCCATAAAGAGAAGGTCTGACATGATAGCAAAGCAATACATACACACACACGTATGTATATGTATGTATGTATATATATGAAACCTTTTGACGTAAGTACCAGAGGCCTTATTATTCCCATTTTACAGATGAGGAAACTGAGGCTGGGAGAAGCGCTTTGCCTTTGGTAGCATAGCTAATAAGTTTCAGTGGTTGGATTTGACGTCAGCACTGTCTTCTACGCTCTGTGCTTCTCCACCAAGCCCCTAGCAAGCCATTTCATTTCAACTTCTCCATGCCATTGGTTGCTTTTTTCCCTTTCGATGGGGATGGGGATGTACTCTTTGAGGTACTCCAGGTAGAAAGGATTTATCCTCTCTCTGCCAGCTCTGCTCACCTGCTCTCATGTGGAAGAGGAGGCCTCTCCTCATTTCCTCCAACCCCTGAAATTCCTCTCTATTTACTTTGCACACTTTTGTATTGACTTCTTTGGCTATGCGTTGATTCTCCCAAGTGGAACAAGAGATCATTCCTGCTTCTGTTTCTCCCCAGTTCTGAGTACAATGCCTGGCACATAGTAGGGGGCTTAATCATTGCTTGTTAGATTGATTTGAATTTGGGGAAACTCTTCCAGGTACGAAGAAGCAGATAAGCAGAAGGTATCAATCTGGGTGGTCGATTACTCATTCACGGAGGATGACAACTTACAGCCCATAACAGGGACTTGAATGTGCCAGCGCACTTCCGAAAGGGATCTTCTGAAAGGGCTGGGAGCATCTGTCATTGTTTATAGCGGTCAGCTTTGTGGTTTTCACTCTGTGCAATATCTCCATTTTCTTCCCAGCCACAATGTATCCCTAGGTGGTGGGGGCACAGAGCTAACCTCAGAGGCAGCATACTTCTCTCTTTGGTTTCCTCATCTGTAAAGTGGTAGGAGTTCAAGATAGAGAGAGAAGATTCTGCTACTAACTTGCTTTGTGACCTTAGATGAGTCACCCTCTTTATGCCTGGGTTTTCTGATCTGATAAATGGGTCTGTAATCCCTGCTCTACCTCCTTCCTAGAGTTGCCCTGAGGATCCATTGAGAACATGGAAATGTCAGTGTAGGGAATTCCAAATGCAGGACCAATATGGATGGCATTCTAGCTGATTCTAGCCAATTCTATAGCTGTGGAGGTTAGCTGGTTGCCCAGAGTCACACAGTATCTGAGGCAGCATTTGACCCAGGTCTCTCTGACACCAAGCCCAGCTCTCTAGCCTTGAGCACTGCCTCCACATAGGAGGAATATTTTTAAATCACTACTCAATTTAAATGGCAGGATCAGTAGCTCCAAGATCCACCATTCTCTTCTCTGCCTCAGTTTACTCTTTTGGGGGAGGCATTTGGAGTTAAGTGACTTGCCCAGGGTCAGACAGCTAGGAAGTGTCTAAGGCCAGATTTGAACACAGATCCTCCTGACTCCAGGCCCAGTGCTCCATGCGCTGCACCACCTAGCTGCCCCTTCTCTCAGTTTACTCTCCTAGCTATATGTCCATAGAATTTCCCAGGCTGAGGTGGAGTTGGGGGGGTGTAGGTGAGGTAATTGATTATTCTGGAGGGTTTTGAAAGGAAAGTACACTTAATAAACCCTAAGGGGCCTCTTATATCCTGCCCAATGTTAGTCCTTTCCTCTTCCTGTTTCACTGTAACTTCAAGGCATTCGTTCATTCATTACCGCATACACTTGACCAGTCCCAGACCCTGCGTGAGGAGAGAAAACAATTCTCACCCTGTCCTACTCAAAAGACCAAACTGCTTCTTTGCAAACCCCCCAAACCAAAAGTATGCCCTTCAGCTCTATGGAAAAGCAGCCTGAGGCCTAGAAGAAGGGATGGTTGAAATTCTGATCATGTCCCCAGTCCAAGAGGACCCACAGGAGATGTGCCTGAAAGACCAGGAGCAGACAGTGGCTCCAGGTCAAAAGGGAGGAAGAAGAAAAAATGTGGGCTTAAGTGCTAAGAAAAGAGAGCCAGGAAAGAGCTGGTGCAGGGGTGGGGAACCTGCGGCCTTAAGGCCACACATGGCCATCTAGGTCCTCGGGTGTGGCCTTTTGACTGAGTCCAAGTTTTAGAGAACAGATCCTTTTATTAAGGGGATTTGTTCTGGGAAGTTTGGATTCAGTCAAAGGGCCGCAGTTGAGGACCTAGAGGTCCTGGAGGCCGCAGGGTGCCCACCCCCGTGAGAAACTGGATCCATTTTCATCGGTCACATTAGTCCTACCTGAAGTCTGGGAAACTGACGAGGTGCCTCCTCCAGGCCTTTCCAGCTCCAGGCTTCCAAGGTTCAAAGCTTTGAAATGGACTCGAGCAGCCAGTAGCAAACATCTCACAAGACCCATCCTTTCTCAAAAGAAACACCAGTCAAGACTGTGACAGTCAAAGAAAATATTCCTGTTCAGGATATTCGCTTTCTCCTCATTCCTAGACTCCAAATCTTGTTCATCTCCCACCTCCCCCTTGCCCTGCACATTCATTCAGTTACTAAGTCCCTTCTGCTCTTGAATTCAATTAGCATTTATTAGGCACCTGCTATATGCCAGGCACTGTGCTGGGCACTGGAGAAACAGAAGAAAATGAAATGGCTCTGCCCTCAGAGAGTCAATCCCTCTCTCCTCCATCCCTGTGGCCACCACTCTAATCCTGATCCCTCATTACCTTCTTGCCTCTTAAGCTCACTTCCTGGCCTCATGTCTGGAGGCCTCTCTAGTCCATCAGAAATAATAAAAGCTCACGTTGCTATGGCACCTTAGGGTTTGCAAAGCATTATTCAGGCCTGATCTCATTTGATCGTCACAACAACCCTACAAGGTAGGTACTTCATTAGCCCCATTTTGCAGATAAGGAAACTGAGGCATAAAGAGGCTAAGTGATTGGCCCAGAGTCACACAACTTTTAAGTGTTTGAGGTATGATTTGAGCTCATGTCTTCCTTACGAGTCCAAGTCCAGCACTCAATGCTCTGTGACACCTAACAGCTATCATCTCAGAACACTCACAGGCTCCCCACTGCTGACACAATAGAGTCCAAATCTAGCCTGGTGTTTAGGGCCCCCGGGCGCCTTTTCAGCCTCACTGTTGGCCAGATGTATGATGGTTTCCCGCTTCTATACTTTCACAGTTACCATACTGGAAATTCCTCTCTCCCCTCTGAATGGACCATTCAAATCCTATCCACCCTTAAAGACCTAACTCTTCTTCTGTGAAGCTCCCTTCCCCCGTCCCCTGGTGACCTCTGCCCCTCCGGACACTTTTTGGATCCTTAGTCCAAGCACTTCCCAGGAGGTGATTTCCACGCTTGTCTTGAAGGAAGTTAGGGATCCAAAGAGGAAGACCTGAGGAGGTACAGGCAACCTAGGCCAATCCGTGGCGGCACGTGATGGCAAGTCAAGGTTGGGGAATGAGTGGCAGAAGCCAATTGGGCCGGAAGGGAGATCATGTGCCCAAATAAGAGTGATATGGAATGTTTTCAAAGGTAGGTGGGAGCCAGAGTGTGAGAAGCTTCAAATGCCACACTAAGGGGTTGGTATTTCATCCTACAATCCAAAAGGAGCCATTGAGGATTTTGAGTAGGGGAGTGACACAATCAGAAACAAAAGGGAAGCATTTTCTAGATGCCAAAATGTATTTAAATCGAAGTGACTCCTCTCCCCATTTCTTCCCTCAATGAACTCTTTTCTGTAACAAAGAAAACCAATCAAAAACACAAGATGAAGTGACCACAATAATGTTCCATCATATCCATAAACTATGGTTCATAGGCTCAGAGATCTGCTGCTGGCAGAGGCTTTAGA
>CM053628.1:2897737-2975834 GCA_028646595.1 Phalanger gymnotis | reverse complement strand
ATGGGGTACATTATCTCACATAAAAGTGGCAAGAAAAAGCAGTTCTGTAGGAAGAGAAGGGAAGGCAGGTGAGGAGGAATGAGTGAATCTTGCCCTCATCAGATTTGACCTGAAGAGGGAATACCATACATACTCAATTGGGTATCTTACCCCACAGGAAAGAAGGAGGAAGAAGATAAAAAAGGGGGTATGATAGAGGGGAGGGCAGATGGGGGTGGAGGTAATCAAAAACAAACACTTTCGAGGGAAGACAATTTGCAACTCAAAGTTTTAAAAAATAGATGTTCAAAAACAAAAACAAAAAAGTTTTTGCATGCAACTAGAAAATAAGATACACAGGCAATGGGGCATAGAAATTTATCTTGCCCTACAAGAAAGAAAGGGAAAAGGGGATGGGAGAGGAGTGGGGTGACAGAAGGGAGGACTGACTGGGGAACAGGACAACCAGAATATATGTCATCTTGGAGTAGGGGGAGAGGGTGGAAAGGGGGAGAAAATTTGTAATTCAAACTCCTGTGAAAATCAACACTGAAAACTAAATATATTAAATAATAAAAATTAAAATAGGAAAAAAAGAATGTTGTAGTTATATGAATCTTGTGTATATTTTGGTAAGTTAATATATGGATATTTTATACATTTGGTATTTATTTTGAATGGAATTTCTGGCTCTTCATGGATTTTGATAGCACTGAATAGAAATGCGAATGATTTTTGTGACTCTGTTTTGTATCCTGCTACTTTATTAAGGCTCTTAAACATCTCAATTTTCCTTGCTGATTCTCTGAGGTTTGCTAAGTATGCCACCCTGTTAACTACAAAAAGGGATAAGTTTTCTCTCCTCTTTGCCTATGTTTATATGTTTGATGAGACACATGTCATAGGAATATTAATTAAGCAGCTATCCAGAGACTAATTGGAAACAGGGAGACCAATTAGGAGGCTATCACTTCTCACTTAAACTAGGCAAGTAACTGTGTGGGTATAGATATGGGAAGGGAACTGTACAAGAGATACTGTGGAAGTATAAACAGCAAAGCCTGTAAAATGATCACTATGGGATATCAGAAAGAGGGGATGAGTCAAAGGATGAAAACCTGGATGACTAGAAGGATGGCAATGCCCTGGAGAAGAGAAGGGGTTGGGGGCAAATACGCTGAGTTCACTTTAAGTTGTTGGTGATGCCAGATTAGAGCAATGGAGAAAAATTAACTCTCGATATACAGATTGGAGAATCATTCCTCAATAGAAATGACAATTGAATGAATTCAATTCAATAAAAATGAAGTGCTTCCTGTGTGCAGGGTATTAGATTCTGTCTTTGAGTTCATTCACTGTATGTCCTTATATGCCTTCTCATTGCAGAGCCCAAGGCTATGAGACTAAGGACCCAAGTAGTAGAGTCGCTCTTATTCTGGACTCAACATGGGGGCTCATAACACATCACTCTACCTCTCCTTACCTTGGAGAAGCAGTAAACAACACCAACTCCCCCTAAGGCTATATAGGATGCAAGGAGTGAACTACTGAAGAAACTGGTCACACTGACAGGTGTTATGGATTGTTAAAGTCATGTCTCCAAGTCAATAAAAAGTTATTTGGAAAATAATGACAAAGAATCCAAGAGCTCAGCTGAAGGCAGAAAATTGAGAAGCAAGCTTGAGTTGCAAATAGAGAGATTTAAGTTAGCAAGAAGGAATAACTTTCATACACACACACACACACACACACACACACACACACACACACACACACACAGAGTCCACTATATCTAACCAGCCCTAAACCTGAAGCCATGCTTCCCATCTCATCCATCCATCCATCCATCTGTCCATCCATTCATCCATCCATCTGTCTGTCCATCCATCCAATTGTCCATCTGTCCATCCAATTATCCATCCATCCATCCACCCTATACCATGTATGTACACTGTATGCCACCTCCACCTCACTCCCTATCCCCAACACATTTCCTACCTCTTGCTCTAGGAACAGAGCCAAAGGTCTGCTACCTTTGCTTCTGTGGGGCATATCAAACAATTACCCTGTGACCTCCTCTTCTCATCCTGATGACTCCCCAAATCAAAACAGCCTTCCCTAAGCACTACTCCCTTCAATGGATTGTGTCCTCCTACTTGAATGTAAGCTCCTTGAAGGAAGAAACTATTTCTCTTGCTTTTTTATTTGTCTTCCCAACACTTAGCTTGTGCTTGGCACAGAGTAAGTACTTAATAAAAGCATTTCATTCCTTTGAGGCAGATCTGAGCTTCGGACTCAGGTGGGTGCAACCAGCCAACATTTAATATGTACCTACTGTATGCAAATCTCTGTGCTCAGGGTTCTCTTTTACAAAGAATACCAACTCAGAACAGTATTGGACCCTTAAGGATGTCAAACCCCTTACTGTTCAGAGGAGGAAACTAAAGTCAGGGAAGGGAAAAGAGCTACCTGAGGTCACGTGGCTAGTAGGTGGTGGGGCAAGGACTAGGGTCTCAGTTTCCCAATCCCAGGCCCAGGGCTCTTCCCACTAGAGTATGGCCTCAAAGGACAGACCTTGCAATCAGGAAAGGCACCCAGACCCTGAAGTCCTTACGGTCAGAAGGGGGTTGGGGGATTCTGGAGCATGCTTTCAGGGACAAAGAGTTCCCTGGATTTCTGCTTGGGAAATGGCTAGGAAAGGAGGAGCTTTTGAGAGAAGGATGCTCTTTTCCCCTCCTCAGAGGTCCTTGGAGCAGCATAAAATAATGAGCTTGCTGATGATATAACCTCAGAATCCTTAGAGGGAATGAAGTTTGACGCCTGCATATGTGTCCTTTGAGAGTTGTCACAGGACAACTAAGGCAGGAAGAAAGCTCTAAGAAAGCCCTAAGCATAAGAGTGGCCCAGCTTCACCTGGCGGTGACGGAAAGAGGAGATTTCACCTCTTTATTCTTGTGTGGGTGGGGACAGGCCACAGTTCCAATCCAGGCACTGAGTGCCTGCTGGGTACTCTGGGCCACTCACTAGGGATCTAAGACAAGATGAAGGCATTCTTTTCTCTTAAGAGCTTAGGTTTTCCTAGGGACATGACAGACCCAGATTAATGTATACAGGATCCTATGAGGAGGAGAGAGAGGGAGCACTAACCAGTAGCCTTCCAGAAGGCCTCCTGGAGGAGGAAGGACAATCTTGCAGGGGTCTCAGAGGTGACCAGCTAGAGCTAGGACAGGTGAGGATAATCATGCAGGCCCCCAGAGTATCTGGTGATGCCGAATTTTGGACAAGTCACAACCACACAGAAGCAGCATGGCTCAGTGAACAGGGCACTGGACTTGGAGTCAGGAAAACCTGGCTCCAAATCCTATTTCAGATATTTACTAGCTGTGTGACTCTGGGCAAACCTCTTCATCCCTCTGAGCCTTGGTTGCCTTATCTGTAAAAGGAGGGGATTAGTCTAGATGACCTCCAAGGCCCCTTCCAACTCAAAGGCTGGGAGCCTACCATTCCTCCAAAGAGCCCAAAACGAGAATAGATTTCAGCAAAAGAAGTTTCTGACATGGATATAATGCTTTGGGTTCCTTCTCTTACATGAGCCTTGGAATGACCCTCCAGGGGTAGAGAACCCAGGCCTCAAGGCCACCTGTGGCCCTCTAGGTCCTCTAACTGAATCTAAACTTTCCTGAATGAATCCTTTTCTTAAGGGGATTTTTAGGCTATGCCAATGAAAGCTCCCTCTGTCAAAACTCCCTCTATCAACCGTTCAATCATTAAATGCCTACTATGTACCTGTCAAGCACTATAATAGGCACAGGGGACATAAAGGCAAATGAATAGATTCTATCCTCAAGGAGATTCCATTCTATTTGTGAAAATAACATGTCTATATGCAAGATAAACATAATGTATTTTGGTAGGTCTAGGGCAGCTGGGTGTTGCAGTGGATAGAGTGCCCAGGCCTGAAGTCAGAAAGACTCATCTTCCTGAGTTCAAATCTGGTCTCAGACACTTGCCAGCTGTGTGACCCTGGGCAAGTCACTTCACTGTGCTGCCTCAGTTTCCTCATCTGTAAAATGAGCTGGAGAAGGAAATGGCGAAGCACTCCAGCATCTCTGCCAAGAAAACCCCAAAGGGGGTCACAGAGAGTCAGACACAACTGAACAACAACACTTTGGTAGCTAACAACCTTGGAGAGCTGTCTGGGGAACTGAGAGGGGGAGGGACTTGTCTACGGTCACATGGCCAGTACATATCTGTGGTGGAACCTGAACACAGGTTCCCCTAAATCCAAGACTGAGCATGCCACACTTTGCAATGTGGATTACAATCCCCATTTAGAAGCACAAAGAAATTGGTCAAGATGGAAGAACTCCAATGTTCCCAACCAGACTTGCCTTGGGATAGTCGTGGAGACACATTTTCAGAGGATCTGGAGTCAAATACTTGGTGACTCTGCCAGAGTGTCAGAGCGAGCTACCTTCCAGGACAAAGCTTTTCCCTTCCCTCCCCACCCTTCCCCATGCCCTCTGACCTGCTGGCCCAGTATACAGACAGAAGCAGGCCACCAGAGAGAGAAGGGCCAAGACTTAGTGTGGCTTCCATTGAATTCTTCCAAAGGATTAAACAATGATGAACATTTTGTCCTCTTTTAGTTAGATGCAGCCCACTGTCCAGTCCCTACATGCGCCCTTCAGATCTGTCATCAGTAAGAGTTACCTTGACATTCCCTGACATTACATAAGTTCAACTACACTGCATTCTCACAGAACTGCCAGCCCTCTCTGGTCCAGGCCCAGAAACCCAGTAGCTTTGTTGTAAATAATGCATCAGGGCTCTAATAGCAGACAATGAGACAGTTCTGGTCCTCAGCTGAGGTCCCCAGCTGCATTCAGCTGCTGCCCCTCCTCCAAACCCCTACGCTAGCTCCTCTGCATTGCAATGAAACTTCCCTGATCCTCAGGGACTCACAGTAACCAGAGGCAGAGAGAGCTTGTAGTTAGAGAACCAGGGCCTCTTAGGAAGGGCTCCCCAGCACTAGAGTAAACCCTTCTAGGGTTGAAAAATGCCTTGAAGGGCCTCAAAAACTTCTTAGTCCAAAGAGCATGTATTAAGTACTGACTGAACTGGAGAGTGGAAAGACCAAAATCCAACACTCTCTGCCCTCAGGGAACTTGTACTCTAGAGGAGTATGGTACATACTGTAAGAGAGTCCTGGACCTTCAATCAGGAAGACCTCGGTTTACAACCTGTCTCAAACACTTCCTAGCTCTGTGGCCCAAAGCATGATGCCTCCTCCTCTCTGGGCCTCAGTCTTCTCATCTGTAAAATGAACAGATTGGACTTTATGACTTCTAAGATCCCTCCAAAGTCACGATCCATGATCCTCTGAGATAAGTAAATGCCCAATACATTCAAAGTCAATGCAGAGTAATGTCAGAGGAGAGAGCAGTGAGAAGTTGGGGAGATCAGGAAAGCCATCTCCTGTAAGAGATCACCCTGGGCTTGAACCTTCAAGGTTTAAAGTCTTCATTCCAGAATGTGAAAGTGAGGCAGGAGAGCATTCTAGGCTTGAGGGATGATCTCTGTAAAAGCATGGAGGTGGGGCACAAAATCTGAACTAAAAATAGCATGTTGGGCCCCATACCTCTGGGGTTGGGGTGGGGCTTATTATATTTGGCATACTTTGGGGCAGGTAAGCAGCAGATGACCCATATGAGGGGTCATCATCATCACTTGGTTCTGGGCTAAGAAATGTATGTTAAGATGTAGGGGTGGTGGGGAAGTTCTCAGGGCCAGGAAAAAGTGGCTCTGAGCCCATGGGCATGGGGGTGGGGAACCTGCAGCCTCAAGGCCACATGTGGCCCTCTAGGTCCTCAGGTGAGGCCCTTTGAATCTAAACTTCACAGAACAAATACTCTTAACAAAAGTATTTGTTCTGTAAAACTTGGGTTCAGTCAAAAGGCCACACCCAAGGATCTAGAAGACCACATGTGGCCTCGAGGCTGCAGGTTCCCCACCCCTAGCCTAGGAGATAGACCTGTACCCCTTTCCTGGGGGAACTCACCCTGAGCCCAGGTCAAGGTATTGAAGATATGACAGTCTGGAAGGGGAGGAGGGAATTCTAGGGCAAACCTTGAAGAGCCCTATGGCAGGGCTTCTGCCTGGGGCCCTTATGCTTCCAGGATTTCTGAAGGATGCAGGAGAAAGAAGCCTTGACTGGTCTGAGGGGAGTAGTTTTTATTGCTGCCCACACCCCCACCAAGTCGTCCCAAATGCCTTCCCCTACTGTACTGCTGACCTCCCTCTCCCTTTCCACTGACCTTTAAAGGGCAGCCCAGAATCTGATCTTAAAGCCATCCCCATTTTCCAGAGGGGGCAAGTGAGACTCAGAAAGGGACCATGATTTGCCCAAGGCCACTTTGCTAAAGTTCTGCTCCAGGCAGCAAAGGAGGCAAAAGAGAGAAGGGGAAGGGAAGGGCTGCTGGGGGCAGGATCCAGGACCTGGAACAGGTGAACCTAGAGGACAGGAAAATTTAGGACTCCTTTGGCCACTGCAAAGGCCCTGCAGAGAGCCAGAAAAGGCCAGCGAGGCCAGAGGTGGCTTAGCCTGAGATAAGGGCCAGATCGGGGCAGGGCAGCCCTTTGGGAGCACCTGACTTTCCTCATCCTCTCAAGGGCCCTTCCCCTAGCAAAGTCTGCTCGAAGCAACTGTCACATTGCTGGAGAAACTGCTACTGCCGAGCACCAGGCAGAAGGCTTCTAGGGTAGTCCCAGCAGGAGAGACAAGAAGGTGCTTGTCAGATATCCGGCAGCATCAGCCATCAGCACCATGGACAGCCACCACGCTCTGGCCCCACTTCTCTAACCATTCCACCTTAAGCCCCTGGCTGCTTCTTTGTTCATCACTAGGGTAGGGGATGAGGCCACCAGTGAAGCCAGGGTATTATTGGACTTGCCTCGAGTAATAGCCCCATTGTCCCAAAGGTGGCCAGAGGGAAAAGGCAGGAGAGCAGGAAGAAACAAGCACGGGGCAGGGAATACATGGCCGTACTTGGAGTTGGGAGCTGAGTTTGTGTCTGGCTCTTCCCTTAGGTACTTGGGGGCCTCAGGGCAAGGCACTAAACTTCTCTGGGCCTCAGTTTCTTCATCTGTAAAATGAAAGGGTTGGACTAGATGACCCTTAAATCCCCTCCCAGTTCTTTGTCTATGAACTCCCTATAGAAACGGTGCAGATGGGGTGGGAGAACAGGGCTCCCAACAGCCCTGGGGGAAAAAGTGTAGCTAAGTTAGGAGTGTGGGGGTGGCTAGGGAGGGAGGCTCTCTTGCTCCTTGTTGGGCCTTAGTTTCCCCTTCTGTAAAATTCTCTGTATTGCGGGACAACAGATTCAGGTTCTCCTCCTTTGTCTCCTGCAAAGAGCGGTAGCTTCCTTGAATGTTGTAGGCCTTTAATAATTGTGGAATGGAAGTTCAAAATGAATTTTAAAAGAAAGAAAGAAAAAAAAAGAACTGTGTAACGAAAGTGAGGCAGCTAGGACAAAGCCAATGAGGCCATGCTGAGCTTGACAGGAAGACTATGGGCCCTGGGCCTAAAGATTATCCTAGTGGAAGCCTGTGCCTCGGTCCTCAGGCAATCGGCCTTGGCTAGGCTTAGTATTGCATCCTGCTTTGTATGTCTAAAGACTTTCAGAACTCTGGTTTCACATGGTTCTTGGAACAACACTCTTGTCAATACTCTGAAGATTCCCATTGATTTTTTCCAGTGGGGAAGCTGAGGCACAAGGCTCAGCTTGTGACTTTCCCAAAGTCAAGCAGCCAGTTAGTGACCCAGGTCTCCTGACTTCCCACTGTTGGAGTCCTGATTTACTTAAAATGTGAACAGATGTCAGCCTGTGAACAAACATGTTAGAAGCCATAGCTGTTGAAGGTTCTTGACAAGGCAGATCTCTCAGGAAGCCTACCCACCCTGGCCTGAGGCTTATCTGTATGGTGAGAGATTTGAACCTGGTGATCTATAAGCCCCTTCTAGCTCTGTCATTTTGTGACCCTCTGACACCCTGCCAAGCAGACCCACGCAAATCACCTCTCCCACATGACATGTGCATCTATTGGCTTGGAAGCTCTGTAATTCTCGCCATCACTCATCCACTTCCTCATCCAAGGCTCTTGGATGGTCTGTTTGTCCTTTTCTACATTCACCATATTCTTCCTGCCTTGCTGTACTCCATTCTGTTCACACCTTGGTTAGTCATTCCCTAGTCAGTTGGCGTCTGTGTGGTTTCCAGGTCTTTGTTACTACCCAAAGATGATGCCATAAAGATTTTCTTCTTCCTGTCTTTGACCTCTGAGAAGGGTTGCCTAGCAGTGGACTCCCTGGATTGCAGGGTATGCACGTTGAATGGCTTTCTTCATCTAATTTCAAACTGCTTAAAGTGCTATGGAAATGGGAGATGCTCTCATTCTGGTTAATAGAGAAGAGTCATGTTTCCCTTACATGGATTATAGAATTTTACAAACTACAATGTAGCAAACTCAGCTAACCCTGACACTAGCCTTGATATGACTATATCTTTCTCTGGTGATTCAGATGGGCCCTTGGGATCAGGCAGTGTCTCAGGGTCCTCATACTAGAAGTCAGTTCTCATTGCACTGGAAAACTCTGACTGTGCAATTAGAACCACATGCCAGTTGGCAGAATTCTGGGGTCTGCAACTTCATCACGGAAGTTGGCACTGGCCGTGTGTGGCACGCAACTGGCTTCCAGTATCTCAAGGGCAGTCTTGTGGAAGATAAATTAGACTTCTTCTATTTGGCCTAAGTGGGCAGAGGGAGGAACAACATAGACAAGTTGCAAATGGGCAGACTTGGGCTGGCTGTCAGGAAAACCCTCCTACCATCTAGGGCCATCCTCATGGAGAATGGCACTGGATGGGCCCTTGGCAACTATGGCATAAAGGGGCTTCTCGGCCAGCTGGGGTTGGACAAGATGATCCCAACTTTGAGAATCTAGGATTATTCTGAGCCGAGTTTTTTAGCCATCTTCACCTCCTGTTCTTAAAAGATGCTTTTAACTGCTTTGAAATTATTAAGCAATTCTCTCCTTCCCCTCCTCCTATTAAAGGAGAACACTTACATGGTCTCACCAATGGAGGACCTCTCTATTCCTGCCCTCTTGGCAGGAGAAGGCCTTTGATTTTCATTTGGAGCCCCTGCACACCACCTGCGGGAGCAGTGGCTTCCTTGTCCAAGGGACCCCAAAGAGAAAGGGAGGAAGTGACCCACAGAACACTTCTGCACTGATCTGCTCATTGGTCCAATTAGTTATGGAAGTAATTCATATGATTGCCCATCTGCACACTCAGTACTTGGTCTCCATATCACCTGCAGCCACTGCAGATGTTTTGGTGGTTTTTTTGACAGGCCTGTACTCTACGTTTCCTGAAAATGCTGCAGAAATCTATACTCCCTAGGTGTGTGATCTACAGTTTAGAGAGATGAGGAGAGGGAGGCTCCACATAACTGGGGTGCCATGGGGAAGCCTTGAGATGAAGAAGGAATGGGGGTCCCCAGGGCCAAGAGTTATTGGGAGAGCCATTAAGTAGCTATGGGGGGAGAGGAATGAGAGAGAGAGAGAGAGACTGAGAGAGAGAGAGAGAGAGAGAGAGAGAGAGAGAGGCAGGGAGGCAGGGGGAAAGGGAGAAAGGGAGGGAGAGGGAGAGAAGCAGTCAAGTCGGAAGGAGAGAGAAAGTCAAAAGCGAATGGGCCTAAAACAAGGAGAGGGGGAGGGGAGGGACTATTTGGAAGATGTGGAAGGATTGAGGAAAAGATAGAGACAGTGAAAGAGTCAGGATTTGGAGTGGATTTCCTGTTCCCTAAAATATATGTACATCCTCTGTGGGTGCCCTCCAGAAAAGTTTGTGGGTTTCAGAAAAAGATAATGGATTTGGCTTTGGAAATGTTGAGTTTAAGCTTTGGGTGGGATAGCCAGCTTGAGAAGTACTATTGGCATGTTTCAGTGAGGGCCATGTGGGCATACAGATTGTACAGATGGGCAGGAATTGGAACTCCAGAACAGTCCTGTCTAATGCAGGGCAGTTGGTCACCATACATGTAGATTCATAAAATGTCAGAGCTGTAAGGGGCCATCTAGTCCAACTTGCTCATTTTACAAATGGGGAAAGTGAGGCTCAAAGAAAGAGGCTGATCTAGATCTTCCTTAGCCTCCCTTCCCATGTATTCTCTTACTCATAAGGCCCCAAAGCCTTCCTCTCAGCTGAAGGCCAGGCTAGGGCCTTCTCTGAGTTCTTCCTAGGATGATTGAGCTGAGGAAGGACCTGGTACTGTGTGGGCAGGCTCAGCTCAAGTCACAAGCTTTTCCAACTAAGCCTTGGACCAGGACATGCTTACTGTCAGCAACGTGTGTTTTCAGTGGCAATATATTAAATGGTTACACCATTAGCATAATGAAGAATCCACAAGCTTGGGTGATCTGAAAACAAAAGTAGCAAATTAGCATGTTTGGCGTTTCCAGCGGGAAGTTCAGGATTAGGGTACACAAGTCTTTGGAGGTCTGTGTGGCTTCTTTGAGCCAAGAAGATGCCCCCAGCCTCTCAGCACTGATTTCCTCTCCTCCCCTGGGCCTCACCCCTGCATCCATAACACGGGGGAAAGTGGCAGCTTGCTTTTGTTCTGCCCTGGAGTCCCTCCATGGAGGAACCAAGGCTTTGGGCCCAATTGGCAGGGACTTTATGACAAAACGAGGTAAAGAGAAATTCAAGAAGTGGAATAAAAAGCTTAAAAGGCCCTTTTGATCAAATGTTCCACCTCTTGCCATTCTGCCACCCTACCTTTTTCAGCAAAAGTACAATATAAAAACACAGGAGAGCACTGAGCTGTAGCCAGCTCCCAATGCTTGAAAAGGCCAAGGAGTCAGCAGGGAAATTCCTACCTTTCTCCCTCTGGTTCTGTCTCTGTGTAAAGCCCTGACACATTTTATGTGGCTCCTTTTCCAGGTGCTTCCATTGAAATCCCCTGGGCTCCCTCACTGTGGTGTGGAGATAATGTCCTCAAACATCCTCGGGTGTCCTCAAAAGCTCTGCTAGGGAGCACACACTGGATCAGGTCCAGCCCAGCTGCAAAGGCTTCAACCAAGGCCTGAGGAGAAGTTGAAGGGGAAATCCAGAGAGCTTTTGCTGCAGGCAGGGGGATGACTTCTTTGGCCACCACTACTCCAAGAGCTCCTAAATCCTAGAGAGGGGCAAAGCTGTGTTTGGGGGAGGACTAGGGCACATGCTGGAGAAATGACAGCTCCCTGAGATATTGAAGGGTTTCCAAGATGAGACAGACACAGAAAACAGCCTTGTCCCCACCTCCCTTCTCATTCAGCCTAGTTCTATACATCCAAGACCAGACAATGCGCCCTATTCATCCAGTTCAGTCTGGGGAAGAATGGAGCAGAACAAAAGACCTCCTGCCCCCACTTGTAGTCTGGGCTCTTGATTGTAAGCTTCGTGACCTTGGATATTTGCCCTCTCTGAGCTTCCATGTCCTTATCAGCCAGCCTACCCCCTGGGCCCTGCCTCTCTGTGCCCCCCTTAGAACTTCCAGGCCTTTATTTCCACCCTGCAGCAGAACCTGCTTTTCGGTGTTGTCTCCCCCAATTAGAGGTTGGCATCCTTGAGGGCAGGGACTCTCCATTTTATATCATATCCCCAGTATTTTATATCATATCCCCAGACTGGCGCATCTTAAGGGCTTAATGAACGCTTCGCCATTCGTTGTAGGTGCTAAGCTAGGCACTGAGAGCACAGATACAATAAATGAAAAGGTCTCTCCTCTCAAGGAGCCCAGCCCACTCTTCACTAGGGAAAACAGAAAGGATGATGGTTCCCACTTGTCCTCCTTCCTTGGGTCAGGCTCTTGGGAGAGGAGCTAGGCAGAACAGATAATGCAGCCCTTAGACTCTTTGGTAGAGACACAAATGGTGGCAGTGTTTCTGGAGAATGTTCTGGGATTATACCAGAAAAATACTGAGCTGTTCATGGCATCCCCCCCAGGGACAGATACCCCCACCCCAGCCAAGAGAGTCAGACAAAAGGAAAATGGCCCATCTATGTCTACATACTCAAAGCTACGGGAGACTGAGGCAGAGCCTATTCTTTGGGGCCTGACTGAGCAGGTTGTGGCATTTGCTTATGATGGAATATTATTGGCATGTAAGAAACACTGAATGAGCAATTGAAACATGGGAAGATGCGTGTGAATGGATGCCACACAAAGTCTGGCCAACCAGGAGGACAAAGACCATGTGACAATAACACAAATGAAAGTAATGCATCAGGAGCCCAAGCTCATACTGGGGCCAGATGATCCCAGATGCCTACTGGGATCACACACACACACACACACACACACACGAGGTGGGGAGGAAAGAAAGCCTGTGAGCCAAGCACAGAACTCATCAAAGAAGGGAGAAGGGGTGTCCTTGGGGTCACTAGATTTTTTGCTCGGTATTACAGGACTGGGTTTTCAAAGGAGCAGTAGGGGATGGGAGGCAGGGAGGAATATAGAGAAAAGATTGGGATGTTAGAGGAAAAAGCTAAGCAATGTTGATGGCCTTGGAACAAACTGTGGAACAGAGCACACCTGGGAGGCATGGCTTTCTCATCCTCTCCTTCCCAAGCAGTATCTGCACTGGAGGACTTGGTCCAATGAGGGGCTGGCTGTCGAGGCTCTAACGAGCTTCGGTGTTTACCATCACCATTATCAGCGAGCTCGTGGCTCAGACTGCTCTGTTCCTGGAGAACACAGAGTTATGCCCTCAAATTCATGTGCTGTGTTCTTTGAAGCTCTAATTGAATACTTTTATCTCCCAAGGCCAGCTTTGTGACTCTTTCCAAAGGCCCCTATTCCCAGGGCTTTTAGATGAAGGTGGCTCTCTAGTCTTTCCCGTTTGAAGTTTGTCTGCCTTCTGGAGCTGAGAACAGGCTGCTCACGTAGCCACACAGAAATCCTGTAAGGCAGGCCCACAAAAGACCCCCTCCTGGCCCATCTTATGGTTTCCCATACAGGGCTTCGGAAAAGGGCTCAAGAAAGCAAGAGATTTAACAGTTTAGGTGATGAGAGCATTCATAGATTAATGGTGGTGGTGGTGGTGGTGGTAGTGGTGGTCGTGGTTGTGGTGGTAGTAGTAGTAATAACTTATATGTAATGCTTTAAGTTTTTACAATACACAAAACACTTCCAAGTGGATAAAATCGACCAAAAAGGATGGGGCTTGTGGCTTTGACAATGTTCAGGAGGTAATGTGGGACAATCCAAATGGGGTCCTGGCTGAGGATGCCCAGAGACCTGAATTGGAAGCCCAGCTCTGCCTCTTTCTAACTCTGAAAGCAAGGGCAAGTTGCTTCCTGTCCACGAGCCTCTGCTGCCACCCAAAATGGGAATCTTCCTTCACAGTCCTTTGCCCATACCTCATTATGGCCCAGAGGTCCTTAAGGGCTGGGCCAACACTGACAGGTGCTTCTGGCCTAGAAAGGCTGCAAGGAGGGATCTCTTTTCTGAAAACCAGCCTAGCTAAGTACACAGAGAAGCTGACTACTTGGTGATTAATTCTTTGGCCATGGCAGTCCATGAAGCAAAGAAAAATCCCAAGCAGCCCTTGGGCTTGAGCAATCTCCTTCCATTTCTGCAGTTATGGTGATGAAAGAGGGTGCTTAAGCTGAGGTGCATAAAGCCTCCACATTCTAGAGCATGCCCTAGTGGATAGAGGGCCAATTAAAGAGTAGAAAGGCCTAGCTGACCTAGTTCCCCAGCTAGGCCCTAGGCAAAAGCCATAAATTGCTGATGATAGGTGATCTGCATCTGTGAAGGGAGTTTCCCACACCAATAGAATCATAGATTTGGATTCTACCCTCCAAGAAATTTTCTTAGATATTGGTACAGAAATGAGATCCTTGAGTGAGTCAGAAGACCCACATCAATTATTCAGCAAGAATCTATTTAATGCTTGTTATGGGCTGCGTGCTGTACTCTGGGACATGAAGAAAGGCCAAATCACAAAAACAGTCTCTGCCCTCAAGAAGCTCATACTCTAATGAAGGAGATAACATGTAAATGAATGGGTACAAGGAAGGCCAGTAATTTAAAAGGGGAAAATTTAAACATCTGAGGGGAGGAGGACTCAGAAAGACCTCCTGCAGAAGTGATGCTTGATCTGAGCCTTTAAAGAAGCCAGAAATGTCAAGAGGAGGAGGTGAAGAAGAGCATTCTAGGCATGAGAGAACTCTGGAAAGGTAGGAAGTAGGCAGGTTCTTTGTCAAGCAGAGGACTTTGCATTTGATCATAGAGGTACTAGGGAGCCGCTGCAGTTTGCTGAGTAGTGAGACATAGGAGACTGAGGTTTAAGGAAAATCACTTTGGCAGCCAAAAAGAGGATAAAGTGGGAAGGAGAGACCCTTGAGACACAACAGAAGGTAATGCAACAGTCCAGACAAGACGGGATAGAGGCCTCGACTAAGGTGGGGACTATGTGAGTGAAGAGACATTGGAAAGGTCAAAATAACAAAAATCATTAAGCAACCTTACAAACTCAAAGAAGAGGAAAGTGCAATTAAATAGAAGGAGGCTCCCATGGACTCCTCAAAAAGACAAATCAAAGGATTGGCTTTGTCCACGGGCCATTGGGTCATCTTGGACTCATGGTCCTGCTAAACAGTTGTAGGAAACAAGATAAAGTTGTGTAAAGTGTGGCTCAGGATCAAGAAATGAACTAGACCAAAAGCATGTACCCTATGCAGAAGCCCAACCTAGAACCTATATCAGGACTGGGTTCTTTAAAAAAAGTTGGAAAGTACGGGATGTGCTAAGCATCAAATAACAGCCCCCCAGGACGGAGTCGACTGTCCTTTAAAATAAGAAACAACTGGCTACCAATGTGGGAGGAATGTCTGAATCAGCTGTCTGTGTACAGTCAGCACATCAATGTGTTTGAGTACAGATAAAAATCAACAACAAATTAGAAGATCAAAATGAGAAGGAAAATATGGCAATGAGAAGTGAAAATAGCTCTAAGCTGATCTATTTAAATGAACTCTTGAAGCTGGAAAAATGGATACTAGATAGGAGCAGACTCTTACCATTTCCTAAGGAAAATGAACTGCGTATGGAAATCAGTTACCACAACAAGGAGGCCAAAAGAACCTAGAAATCACCACAGCTCGCATACACTTGATTTCCTTGGCAAACAGAGAAATACCAGTTTAGAATACAGACTCATTTATAAAATCTTATGAAAGATAATAACTGGCACTTATATAGCACTTTAAGGGTTGCAAAGTACTTTCTATACATTATCCCATTTGAGGTAAGGGTGCTACTGTGCCTATTTCCAGCATAAGGAAATTCAGGCTCAGAGAGATTCAATGACTTCCTAGCCACCCAGCTAGGAAGCAATGGAGTCAGGATACAAACTTAGGTTTTCCGGACTCAGTTCAGCATTCTGTCCACTGTGCCATCTTGCCTCTCTGTTATAAAGACTCAACACTATTAACTCAGAAAACATTAAGAGGCAATGAAGGGAAAACAAATATACAGAAAACTTGTCAAGAGATCTAATTAAGTCAGATCATGGCAAGAGCATTGAAAGATGAGACCAGAAAGAAGAAACAAATAGACAAAAACTGGAAAATATATCTCGAAAGTTTTATTTTTAGAATTTATTGATATATTTTGCTCGGATGTGACCGAAACTCACCAACAAACACCTAAACAACACCCTTGGGCATAAAGTGCATCACTCAAAACAATGAGTTTACTGATTAGTTTTTCAGTTTGGTTTTCCTGGATATAACCTCTGGCCCTTGAATTGGACCAGAATTTCAATGCATTGACTGTTAACATTGTTTTAGTCATCGAGCATATCATCCTTTGGGCTCTCCTTCCTTTAGCCTATATCACTTGTTTCTCTGAATTCTTCATATTTGTCATTTTTATGGTACCATAATCTGTTGTAATTTGTTCAATCATCCCCCATCATTGGGCACATATTTCGTTTCCACCTTTTAGTTGTTATCACAAATAATGCTGTTACAAATATTTTTGTACATATGGGTCTTTTTTATTCTCAATGGCCTCTTTGAAGTATAGTCCCCATAGCAGAATTGATGGGTCCAAGGATATGAACAATTTAGTCTTTTTTCTCACAAAATTTCAAATTGTTTTCCAGAATGATTGAACCAATTCGTGGCTCTACCAAAAGTGAATCAGTGTGTGAACTGGTGTTCACACTCTCAATTAATGAGTTTTCTCATCTTAGCTAGTTTGATGGCTGCGTTGGTTTCATTTCTGCAAAGTTCCTCCTTTCATATAATTAAGATGTTCCTGTCCCTCATGATCGCTTCTATCCTGAGTGAAAAATCTATCCTTCCATTCTCTATTGTATGGCATCATTTTTTTTAATATTTCCATCATTTATCCACTGGGAAATTATGATCTAAAGCTATTTTTTGCTGGCTGACTCTCCAGTTTCTCCAGAAAGTTTGGGTGAGTAAAGAGTCTCTTAGAACGTTTCACGTCCTGCTTCTGACACATATGGACCTTGGGGCCCTGGGCAACTCAGGGAAACTCTCTAAGACTCTGAGTGTAAGATTAGTCAGTCAATAAAGAATTATTTAGCACCTACTATGTGCCAGGCACTGTGCTAAGGACTTGCAGATTCAAACTGGTAGAGGGAGTTTTCTCATCAGGGGTTCCCTCTATCGGTAAGATCATGGGTCCAGCTCTCCCTCCTCCCCCACAAAGGGACAGACAGAGGGAGAGAGAGAAAGAGAGAGAGAGAGGAGGTGGGGGGGGGAGAGGGAGAGGTGGGGAGAGAAAGAGAGACAGAGAGACAGAGAGAAGAGGTGGGGTGGGAGGGAGAGACAGAGAGAGAGAAAGAGGAGAGACAGACAGACAGAGACAGAGAGAGACAGAGAGGTTTGTGTTTGCAGCTTTATCAAGGACTTTTGTTGCTGCATTTTGCTTATCAAGTCTCTTCCCTTGGTCCACTTTAAAATTTCTTCATCTATTTCCAGCTAGTTTTGACAATTACTGATTTGTGGTAAAGTTTGTGATCTGGTAGCACCAAGCTCCCTGCTTACTCTTATTCATTTTATGCTTTTAGATGCTTTATCTTTTATCCAAATAATTTTGTTCTCAATTTGTCTTGGCAATTTGGTCTATTTAGCCCTAAATCTGTAGCATCACCTTGGTTCCATCATTATTTTTCCTATGTTGTCATAGGCCAGCCATGGGCCTTGAGGATCTTGCCAATTATTTAGGTAAAATCGTTTTGGAGTTGTATTTATATAAGTCCTGGCTGTTTCTCAGTAGATTACTTCCCACAGTTAATGTATTTTGTTGCTATCTTAAATGAAATTTCCCTTCCTAACTCTTCCTCTTTGTGTTCTTTTAGTTATATGTAGAAAAAGCTGATGAATTTTGTGGATTTCTTTTGTATCCTACTTTATCGAAGCTATTATCAGCCAATTTTTATGTTGAATCTTTAGGTTTTCCATGGAAACCATCATAGCATCTGCAAATAAAGTTCCTTTTGTCTCTTCTTTTCTTCTTCTTATTTCCTCAGTTTCTTCTTCTTATCACTCTAGAGAGCATTTCCAGTAGTTATGTCAAGTAATAGGGGAAAACAGACGGCATTGATTCTTTAACCCTCATCATATTGGGAAAGATTCCAGGATTCCTTCTTTACAAATAATACAAGGTCTTGGCTTTAAATGGAGATGTTTTTATCACATTAGGGGAAGTTCCTTTTGCTCATTCTTCTTTGTAGCCTTTCTTACAAATTATATTTTGCCGAAGGCTTTTTCCGTATCTATTTTATTATATGATTCTGTTTAGAGTTTCCCAAAGTTGAACCATTCTCACATTCCTGGTATAAATCCCAGCCAGTCACAGTGAATGTCTTGAATATGTCCACAAGACCCCTCTCTGCTGATATTTGTTCGAGTATTTTCACACAGATAGCCGTTAGTAATCTCATTCTGTAGCTTTGTTTTTCTCCTCTGTCTCTCCCTTCGGGGAATCCTAATAGGCATTTCACAAGCACCTTCTTTCTGTTACGTTTCTTTAGTTCTTTTTGTCTATAAGGCCTGCATTTCAAATGTTCTGTCTATGTGTGTCTTACAAGGAGTTTCCAGGCAATTTGGGGGGTATGATTTTCTGACTTTTTGTTTAGGGTGCTCTTCTGGGAGCCTAATGGTTCATAGGTTGTCTCATAGCCTTGTTTTACAGGTCGATTATCCTTGATTGTAGAGCCTGCGAGAGACTGTGAGCTCCTGGAGAACAAGAAGTGTTGTTTTTATTTGCATCCCCAGGGTCTACAGCAGTCCCTGGGATATAGCAGGCACTTTACAAATAATTGTCGAGTAACTTTCCTTTCTTTTGTCTTTGCTGCTGTCATTCTTGTGTTTTTGCTTTCTCTCCTCTTTTTTTTTCCAAAAGTTTTCTCAGCTTCTGGGTCTTGCCATAAGAGTCTGCTTCTGAGAGTTGGATTGTTTGGGTTTTTAATCGAAAGCTCTAACTTCCTTCCTTATCGCTTCCTTCCATTCGATATTGGCCCTTTCAACATCCCTTGATTCTGGTGATTACTTCCATTCTCTTTTCTGGAGTTCTAAGTGTCAAGATTTCCAATTATTTTCTTTTACTGGGAAATTCTCCCAGCATTCTTTTACCCCATAGGACTTCTTCATTGTATTAAGAACTTTTCTTTGCTCCCTCATTTCCTCTGTCTCTGCTGGGTTTTCTGTGGGAGATTTCTCTGGGAGGATTTTTCTCCTCGCCTCTTTTTGTTGCTGGTCTTTTTTCCTTTGCTTGGCACATTTCTTGTTGTTTTGACATGATGAAGGGGAGCTGGGCTTAGACAATCTCTCACTCAGCCATCTTGCTCCAAGTCCCCTGCCAAGGCTTTTCTAACAAACAGTGACAGTGGAGCCACCTCATTTGGACTCTGCCATCACTGTCTCTGTTGTGCTGTATGAGAAAGACAAGAAGAACAGCTGCACTGAACCCAGTAGACGCCGAGGAGGCCTGGCCTGGAAGGGTCACACTTCTGAGGACTTCAAAGGATTGATTCTCAGGATTTCTGAAGGAAGGTAGGAAGGTAGGATACCACATCCTTCCAAAAATTCACACGTGTTTTCTCTCCCATTGGAAAAAAGGTAATTGAGAAAACAGTCATATCTAGAAGCACATAACATGTGGTTGCTTTCCCTTCTCTCCACATGTACCAAGGGCATCTTGGAAGGGGTGAGAAGGCCATCCCCAGCTTATATCCTAGTACAAAACAAATCTTTGGAAGCATACGTTTGACTGAAAAGTACAGACTGTACAGTTTCATGGTACTTATGGTCTGTTGGTTATTTAAAAAAAATCATTTGGTCTTCTTAAATAAAATGCTGGCTTTCAGGCTTCCCTCTAACAAGGTGTGTCTTATGCATGTGTTACAAACTGTACAAGAGTCTTTAAAAGAAACAACATTGGGGACAATTTTTGGTTGCCTATTATTATCAGGCTATGTATACTATATGGATACCTATACTTGTCAAAGGTATTTGCCACCTTCATGGAGGATCTACATCCCAGAATCCAGAGGGAAGAGGGATTGCCCAGAGATGGCAGCATCCTCCAGATGCTCCTGCTTAGAAGTCCCATTGTGATTATTTTATGTGATTTATTTTATTAGGCCCTGGAATGTTACAAAACCTTCTAAGTATACTCCATAATCACTTGTAAGAGTTTGGTCTAATCATCTACATGAGAAAAACCAAGCAGAAGGCCAATTCCTGCTGTCTAACTTTGATATGTGATGTGATTGTACATCTGTCTTGGCTAGATATGGCAGATGGACAATGACCTGAGCCTATCATAAGCATCGGTTTGGTTTCTGATCCACTTGCTCTTTCAGAAGTTGTCAGTGATCTTGGAATTGCCCAATCTGGTGGCCTCTTCTGAGTCCTCATTCTTCTTGACCTCTGTGCAGCATTCGATGCTGTTGCCTACTTTCTTCTCTTGTATATTCTTTCCACTGGATTTTCAGGGCATTGCTTTGTCTTCATTCTCCTCCTATCTGTGTGACTGCTCATCCTCAGTCCCTTTGCTATATCATCATTCATATTCTTCCCTATAAGTATGATTATACACTAAGGCCCTGTCCTGGACCATCTTCTCTCCCTCTCTCACTCCATTACCTTGTCAGTTTCCATGGTTTAAATGATCATCTCTATGCAGATGACTCCCAGATCGATGTATCTAGCCCTAGTCTCTCTCCTGTTCTCTAGTCCCCCATCACCAAATGTCTACTAGACATTTCTAAATCGATGTGCCGTAGGCATCTCAAAGTCTAAATGTCCGGAACAGAGCCCCCAAATGCCCCTCCTGTCCAAGCTTCCAGTTCCTATCCACCACTATCCTTTCAGTGACTCAAATTCCAACCTCAGAATCATCCTCAACTCCTCCCTTTCCCTCTCCCGACATAGCCAAACGATTCTCCTCCCACAGCATCTCTTGCACGTCCCTCCTTCTTCCCGCCCCCATGACTGCCACTCATGGACTTCAGGCCCTTGCTTGAACGTCTTGCTTGAACAATTGCAGTGCTCTCCAGCCCATCCCCCGCTTCACACCAAAGTGTTTTTCTTTGGATTTTCTTAGCACTGGCCCAGTCATATCCCTCCTCTGCTCCGTAGGCCCCAGTGGCTTCCTATTGCTGCCAGTATAAACTACAGACTCTTGGGTTTAGCAGTTAAAGTCCTTTCTAACCTGGGCCCAGTCTGCCATTTCCTCCTTGTTCTATGTTGCTCTCAAGGCCAGTCAAGCCTTCTTGCTCTTTGTCACACATGACACAGCATCTCCCACCTCCATGCCTATACACTAAGTGTCACTCATGTTGGGACATACTTTTGCACCTTCACCTCTTAGAATCTTTGGCTTCCTTTAAGCCTCAGCTCAAGGACCTCTTCTACATGGTCTTTTTCTGATCCCCCCAATTACCTTGCACTGATTCTGCATATGACTATATGTACATGCCTCTGCCTCTACACTCTAAAGAGTGGGAGTTTCTTGAGGGCAAGGATATTGGATTTTGTTCTTAGGACTCCGGGATCGTAGACTGGGGTGGTGGATGAAGAAAAGGGAATAAACATTTCTAGAGTTCCTACTGTGTGCCAAGTGCTTTACAAATATGATCTCATTGAATTGATTTAGAGCTGGAAGGTTTAGAGCCAGAAGACAGTGAGTCCAACCCCTCCCTGCCTCAGTTTACACATGAGAAAACTAAGGCTTAACTAGAGTGAAGTGGTTTGCCCATGGTCACCCAGTTACTTAACGTCAGCAGAAAGATTTGCACATAGACCATCTTGATTCCAAGTCCAGCCCTTTATCCACTCCATAGCATGGTGCCTAGCACACTGTAGGCACTTAATAACTGATTGGCGATTGATAAGTAGGAGGAGGATAGTATATTGGCTCACTCTGGGGACTTGTGCAGTGCTTTTCACAGCCCCAGTCTTTTCCCTGAAACTAAGACCCATCTTTTTACCACCAGGATTCTCCTGGTGATGTTGTCACTGTAAATCACAGAAGAATTAAAGCTGTGGGTCACCCACAGGCTAACGGAGAGACCCACAGTCACAAAATAACATGAACTAGGATCTAGAAGGAGCCATAGAAGTCATCTGGCCCCTATACCCTTCTCAGCAGCTGGTCTCTGAGAGGCAATAGGGTGCAGGGGAAGGAGAGTGAAATCTGGAGTCTGAGGATCTGAGTGAAATTCCCCACTCTGTCTCTTACTATGTGACCTGGGTCTAAGCTGTTTCACCGATGATCTGGCCCAGCCTCCTCACTTCACATGGTGGGAGTGAACGGTCTGCAACAAATTACTAATTGAGCCCTAAACATGCTGTTAATGATATCCAAGAGATATAGGCCCAGAAGAGGAGGTAGTCTGGTCATGTACTGAGAGTGAGAGATAGCAGAAGGACACTCATGTGCTCCACGGCTGCCTACATGACACAAGAGATGTAGTGGAAGGTCTGCAAGCCATGGTGTGGACCCCCGTGGAAAAGTCAGGAGGAGACGTTAGCAAGTCACACTGGTGGAGGAGGTGGAGGTTGTTACACTCTGTAACTCAAGAGGGAATAGCTAATCAATCAAAAACCATTTCTTAAGTGCCTGCTTTATGCCAGGTGCTATGCCAATGCCTGAGCTCACAAATGTATTGATGCAAAAATGGAAGCATAATATTTGTCTCACTCAGCTAAGCCAGTTGTTGGGAGATCGAGTTATACCTCGGATCTAAAGCATTGTGCCAACACAAAGGGCTGCTTCAACATGACAGCCGCTGGGATGATGGATGACCGAGGCGGCAGTATCTTTCTTCTTCTAACAATCTCAGATCATGTCTACCATACAGCCTATGTCACCGGGCTCTTAGACATACCTCCCCGTGCTGCACCTCATTTTCGTCAATTACAAAAGGAAGAAGTTTGCCCAGTTGATATCTAGGGCCTCTTGGAGCTCTAACATTCTGTGCCGACAAGATCCAGGGAATCTAGTCCTCACCAGGCCAGCAGACAGGGGCCCAGGAGGGCAGAGAAGGCCTGAGGGCAGAGCCAAGTGAGCAGGGACAAGAGACAAGGAGATGGTAAAACCTAGGCAGCTCCAGCATCCGAAAGAAACCTTTTGTGCTCAGGCTTCTGCCTACAGGAGCTGCTGACCAGCAGCCCAGAGGCCGCAAGTCAACAACTCTGTACTAGGTAGATCCGGACAAGGGTACCAAGAGGCCTGGGATGGGCACCTTCAAATTCAGGGGTAAAGTGGTGGCCTAGCAAAGGCAGGCAGAGGGAAGGAAACCAGGAGAGATTCTTCAGTCATCGGCTCCTGTTCCTAAGCAGTTTTCCCCACTCCCCTGGGATGGGTTTAGTAGAGGCCTCCACAGTATGGGAGAGGAGGTCTAGAAATGTTAAACACTAAAAAGGCCTAAATGCATGCCACTGAAATTCACAGCAGTGAATCTCGCCCTGTAAAATGTTACTTCCAATACATACCATTGCTTTTTACATCCTTTTTTCTTTATTGCCTTGAACTGGAGCTGGATTGGAAGGCCCAGACCTGCCTCATTTTCCTCCAGTGGTTCGAATTCCGGAACAGTCTAGAATGGCAGAGATCCTTCTCTGGGCTCCTCTCAGCCCTGTGAAAGTTGGGTGCATTCTGTGAGATCAAAGGGAGTGGGGAGAAGCCAGCACCAGGAATTGCCTTCTGGGGTAGGCAGGAAGAGCTGGCATCTGGAACCAGGCCAACTCAGCCTTTGCCTAGCCTGCATTTAACTGACCCGTCCAAGACTGCTTCTGTTGCCCTTCAGACATGCCATCTGTATTCAGGGTGGGTGGCATGGACAGCTGAAGATGGTTCAGAATGTCAAGGTCCACCCAGGCCAGAATCTAAAACAGTTGGATCTGCCCTTGCCAACTCCTATACCACTACATGGGCTTCAAGCATGCTTCACCTCAGCTATACCTAGTGTAGTTTCATGCATACAGTAGCTTGAGTTTTTGGATAGGTGTGTCCAAATGCTTCTTTTGATTAGTAGCTATCACATTCCAAGGCACTAAGTTTGCATGAGGCTCCTTTGTGGGACAGGTGGAGATGGCGGCTCACACCAGGGATTCTTATCCCTTTTTCTGTCATGAATGTCTTGGGCAATCTGATGAAGTGTGGGGACCCCTTCCTCCTCAGAATAATGCTTTTAAATGCGCAAATTAAAATATAGAGTATTACAAAGGAAGCCAATTATAGCAAAATGCAGTTATCAATTTTGAAGTGCCTAGGCCCCAAGGTTAAGAATCCCTGATCTAAAGGTTGGTTCACAGAGGAAGCTTAGACTGAAGCCATGTGACAACTTGGAGGGTATTGAGTCTGTCTCTTTCCATTTTGTGAACAGGGGGAAAGAGACACAGACAAAGGAGGTGTGGTGGCCAACATCACACATGGCAGAGCTCAGCCTAGAACCCAGGGCCACTCTTGCCAAGCACTTGACTCTTTCCACTGAACTACCCGGTCTTGACTCTGCCCAAGATAAGATCTGGGCATTGGCTGCCCACTCCTGCCCCAGAGACAGAAGGCAAGGAGGAGGGACAGGAGTCTGCTAATCTGTCAGAAGAATAGAGCCCTCCATCAGAGCCCACACTGAAAAGCAGTGACAAAATACAAGAGGCTGGGGTCAGGGTGATAAGACCAGGAGGCATGTGGGTTAGTGCTATTTACTCAGGATGTTCAGATATGTGAGGTGCAAGCCAACAGTTGTTCAGGAGTCCCTGTCCAATCAATCCTCCATTTTATGTGGCCCTGGAGGGAGGGGAGGTGGCAGGAGAGGAGCTGTTGAGACCCACAGATAATCTCCCCCACCCTAAGCCCAGAGCAATCAACAGTTTCCATCTTGTCTTATGAAGCTTGCCCAATGCATCTAATAAGCAGTCAGCCTGATTGCCTGGGAGAGGGGCTGGTGAGCAGAGCTGGCCCCTCCACCAAGCACAGAGCAGGCCAAGGCACCAGGGGCCTGGCAAAACCACAAATGAGATAAACAGCCCCAGAAGAGTTGGCAATCGACTACAGTCGGGAGTGGGGAAAAGGCAACTTCAGTGTGCATGTTGATTATCTGGCAGTAGAAAAAATTCTCCTCCAGGCCTGGGCCTCTAGAAACACAAACAATGAGAAGAAAACATTCTCAATAAATAACCTAAGCCAGCTTGACAGGGTTCTAAATCAGGCCCAGGCCTGCCTCCTGAGATAAGTAGCATATTATGCAGCTGTACCTTTAAAACCAGCAGGTGACAGAGTCAACTGAGATCATCGCCAGGCAGGTCTCCTCCCCGAGGGTCCATTTGGCTTTTTTTCTCCCTCAACACAAAGAAGCTTGCTCGTCACATCACACTGGTAATGTAGTGACTGTCTGTGCTGTGGGGTTTAGATTGAGCCTTCACATGTCACCCAGGCAGCCCTTCTTTCCCCTCCCAGCCTCTCCTCCCCTCCCCTCTCTCTGCCTTGCTGCTTGTCAGGTCAGAACAGAGGCACACGGAGACCCCAAGTTTATTGCCATAGCATGTGGCATTCCCCACTTGCATCTCTGGTCCAGTAGCCTAAAAGGTGGAGAGGTCCAGTGTCCTGCCTCAAGTCTTCATCCCTGAAGGAATCAGGATCTGGGTCCACCCAACAGAATGTCTCCCTCTCCACTTAAGGCAGATCCCTAGCACAAGATATACTGAAGGCATAGGGGAGGGAGGGACTGCATTCATTGCAGGAATCCAAGTTTGGCTTCACACAGGCTAGGACACTCCTTTAAGGAGTGGGTCCTCACGGGATACAAGGAGACACAAAGAAGGCCATGACGTAGCTTGGATGAGGAAACATTACTGGTTTCTGATTATAAATACAGAAGTTCCATTCCCCATTTTTGGCAGATTCTACCTTGGACAGGGCACTGTTAGTTCCAGGTCATGTGGAAAGACCATCAGCCTGTCTTAGCCTCTTCCCAGGCTCATGCAGCCAGTGAGTGTGAAGACTCAGAGCTTCCTGATCACGAGTTTTATCCCCTGGGCCGCCTAGCTGCCTCAAGTCTTTCACTTCCTTTCCAGGAAAGGAAGCAGGGAACATTGCAGAGTTAGCCCTGATCTTTTTCTGTGCTAAGTACTGGAAATACAGATTCGAGCAGAAATACAGTCCTTGCCCTCAAGGAGCTTATATTCTAATGGGGAAAGACAGCATATGAAAGGAAGGTGAGAGAGCCTAATGTCCAGGCCTAAGGAGAGCAGACCAGAAGTTTCTAAGTGAAATCTTCTTTCATCAGCCTGCCATTGGCCATGACTTCATAGGTTTGGGGTAGAAGGTAACCAAAAATACAACAATATGAATAAAAGTCCCATCTACCAAAGGAAAAAGGAAAGAAACCCAGGACTCTTCAAGCTAGAGCCCTGTGCCTTTGAAACTTGCAGGAAATCCACTGAACAGGCCAATCACGAAAAGGTCACTTACAGACAGATGTGTAGGGAAATCGTATAGGGGCTTGTGGTGCCCTGCTTCCCCTCTCTCTCCTCATCCCTTCCGCTGATTTCCCTGGACTCGTGCAATCGAACTTCCTGGTCTTGACCCATGTCATCAGGGATCTAATAAATGATTTCAAGCTGAGGCGTTTATTAATTTATTCAACAAATATTTATTGAGCCTCAATAGTGCCCTAGGCATTGGGGAGGAGACAAAGTTTAGATGAGGCATTGCCCCTGCCCTCATGGAGCTTACGGTATAGTTAGAGGGATGAGACCTAAAACACAGATAGCTGGAATACTGGATACTGCATGCCAAGAATATTAGAAAGGTTCAGGAAAAACTCAGAGGGAGCTAATTTGCAAATGTTGTGTGTGTGGTGGGCGGGGGGAAGGGGGCAACACGGGGGGACACGGACCTCAAGACTAGCTACCTGGAGGAAGATACTAGGAATGCCACAGGTGAAGAACGGGGTGGGGAAGAAAGGCATGGGCGAAGGCGTGTAAACAGGAGAACCAGGTCGTGTTTGGAAAGACAGTTTGGCTAGATACTTGGAGGGGAGTAATATGGGATCAGGGATTGGGGAATGTCCTCCACCACCCCCACCCCACCCCCAGCTCCTGCCCCAGGTGATTAGAGTAGCAGCTTACATTTACTTAAGAGCTCAGGTTTACCAAGGACTTAATATCATCCGCTCAGGAATTTCGAGCCAAAGGGGATTTTCAAGATCAACTAACTGGTCCAACTTCGTTATTTTACAAAGGAGGAAATGGGGGCCAAAGAGGGCAAATGACTTCTCTGAGGTCATACATATTGAAGTCATGAACCCATCGGAAGCTTCTTCAGACTGATTTCCAATTTTGCCCGCAGTTTTTCTGGCCCCGATATCTGTGATCTTTGAATTGTTCAAGCACTACGACTATTATGCTCATTTGCTTCTGTATCTCATGTACCTAATCTGTTATACTGATCAAACTCTTTAATTTCTAGACCAAATTGTTTCCATGATTGTCCCTTTGCAGCATAGATTACAATCCGATACTGCTAGGCTTCCTTCCTTCCCACTTTTTTCATTCATTCCCTCTAGACTCTTGACTTCTTGTTCTTCCAGGTGAATTTTATTACATTTTACAGCCCTACAAAGTAATTCTTTCATAGTTTGATTAGCATGGCCTTGAATAATTAAGTAATATTGTCATTTTTGTCATATTGGCTTGACCTGCCCGTGAACAATTAACATTTCTCCACTTATTTAGATCTGTCTTTATTTGTATAAAGAATATTTTATGGATGTGTTCATATAGTTGCCATGTTAACAGGTATGTATTAGCGAGTAGTTATTTGAAGCTAAATTTTTCTTTCTGTCTCTTCTTGCTGCATTTTGTTGATAATATATGTGTGTATATATAAATGCTAATGATTTACATGGGTTTATTTTATATTGTGCAAATTATAAAAGAAGTTGTTAATTATTTCAGTTAGTTTTTTAGTTCTCTCTAGGGTTCTCTAAGTAAAACATCTTATCATTTGCAAGAAGCAATAATTTTGTTTCCTCTTTGCCCATGTTTATTCCTTTCATTTCATTTTCTCGTCTTATTACTATAAGTAGCATTTCTAACATTATATTGAGTAGTAATGGTGATAACGGGCATCCTTACTTTATCTCAATCTTATTGGAATAGCCTCTAGGTTATCCCCATTACAAATAATGCTAGCTCTTAGTTTTAGGTAGATAGTACTTCTCATATAAAGAAAAGTTCCATTTATTCTTATACTTTCTAGTGTTTTAACAGGAATGGGTATCATATCCTGTCAAAAGCTTTTTCTGCATCTATTGAAATAATAATATGATGTGTGTTATGAATATTGTCAATTATGTTTATAGCTTTCCTAATATTGAGCCAGTTCCGCATCCCTGGCATAAATCCAACCTGATCATAGTATATAATCTTTCTTATGTATTGCTATAGTGTCCTTGCTACATCCATATCCATTAGGGACGTTGGTCTATGGATTTGTTTCCGTTTTGAGTCTCTTTGGTTAGGTATGACCGTATTTGTGTCATAGAAGGAATTTGATAGAATACCGTTTTTCTCTTTTTTTTAAACAGTTTACATAATATTAGAATTAATTGTTCTTTAAACATTTGATGAATTTCACTTGTAAATCCATCTGGTTCTGGTATTTTTTTCTTTGGGAATTCATTTGTGGCTTGTTTAACTTCATTTTCTAAGACTGGGCTATTTCTCATTGTCTTAATCATTTTATATTTTGATAAATATTAATCCATTTCATTTAAATTGTCAGTTTTATTGGCATATAATTGCGTGAAATGGTAATGAATAATTTCTTTTATTTCTTCATTGGTTGTGAATTAACCTTTTTCCTTCTTGATACTAGTAATTTGATTTTCTTTATTTTTTAAATAAAGTTAGTGGTTTATTTTATTGTGTTTTTAAGAAGCTCCTAGTTTTACTTATTACTACAGTGGTGATTTTGCTTTCGATTTTGTTAATCTTTTCTTTCGTTCTCAGAATTTCTATTTCGGTGTTCGAGTATGTGTGTGAGAGGATAATCAGGAGTTTTCAGGTATTTTTTTAGTTACATGCCCAATCTACTGATCTCCTCTTTTTCTTTTATTGCTGAAAGTGTTTAGAGATATAAATTTTATTTTTATATAACCTTACAAGGACTGCTTTGATTGCATCTCAAAAATTTTGTTATGTTATCTTATTGTTGTCATTATCTTTAATGAATTTATTGATTATTCATATTATTTGTTTTTTGAGCAACTCATTTTTTAGGATTAAGTTGCTTAGTCTCCAATTAATTTTTAATTGTTTCTTCAATGGCCCTTTAGTGAATATAATTTCTGATGCATTGTAGTCCAAAAAAGAAGTGTTTAATATTTCTGCTTTTCTGCATTCTTGTGAGGTTTTCCTTCCCTCATTTCATGGTCAGTTGTCACAAAGGTGCCATGAACAGCTGAGAAATATGTGTGTAGCTAGGTCCCAATTATTGCAAATAACAAATGTCTCAAAGAGGTTGTATTATTTGAATTAAAATTATTCAAATAAATAACTGTAAAATATGGTAATCGATTCTAGCCCAATAGAAATATGCAGTGCAAATTCAAATAATGTGACTACTTCAGGAGATTCATTACTCACACTCATCAGGATCTAGCTGTACTTCTTTCTATTTCCATTCAGCAGTCTCAAGGGATCTATCATATCTGACTTTTCTAAAATTCTATTCACATCCTCTGCTTTTTTTTTTATTTTTTGGTTAGATTTATCTAGGTTTGAAAGTGGTAAATTGAGGGCCCCCATCATTACAGTATTACTATCTTTTTCTCCCTGTAAATTAAATAATTTAACTATGAGTATTTAGATGCTACACCATTTGGACCATAGTATTGATATTAACTCATTATCTATGTACCTTTCAGCAAAGTGTAGTTTTCCATTTATCTCTTTTAATTAAGTTTATTTAATTAAGTATTTTTGTTATTGCTTGGTCCAAGATCATCATTGCTATCCCTGCCCTTTTTACTTCAGCTGAAGCCTAATAGATTTTGCTCCAGATCCCTATTTTAACTCTTTATGTTTCAAGTGTATTTCATGTAAACACACTGTTGTTCGGTTCTACTTTTTAATACATTCTGCTATTCTCTTCTCTTTTATGGAAGAGTTTATCCCATTCCCATTCCCAATTATAATTAATTGTATATTTTCTTCCATCCTATTATTATATACTTTTATATACCTGTTATATACGTTTCCTTCTCTTTGCTTCCCATTCCCTCTTTATAAAGCAGAAGAAGGTGATGAGACAGGAACTCAGCACCGATATTCTAGGTTTAGTGTAATCTGCTTTCTATTCCCCTGCCTCTCTTCTTTTTCTCTCACTCTGAGTCCAGTAACAGAATTTTATCCTTTTTCCTCTCTTTCCTTTTAAGCTCCTCTTTGAAATCTACCCTCCTTAGTTAGAATCTGTTTTGCTTGACACCAATCTCCCCCTTAATCTGCCCTCTCTCTTACTCCCCCTTCCCTTCTCCCCTTTCTCTCTTGTTTAGTTAAATATATTTCTGTACCCCCTAGATGTGTGTTCTTCCCTCCTTTGATCAGTTTAGATGAGAGGGGATCAAATATCTCCTGCTCCTCCCTCTTCCTCCTTGTTTATGTAAATTTCTACTCGCACTCCCTCATTATGTGAGACAATTATCTTCATCCTTCTTCTCCTCCTCCCTCCCCGCCCCCAACCAGTGTATTCTTCTTCCCTTTCCTTTACATTTTTCTAAAAGGTGGTACAGTGGATAGAGTACCAGGCCTGGAATGAGAAAGACCTGAGTTCAAATCTGACCTTAGATACTAGTTGTGTGACCCCGGGCAAATCACTCAACATCTGTTTGCCTCAGTTTCCTCATCTGTGAGATAAAAATAATAATTATCCCTACCTTGCAGGGTTGTTGTGAGCATCAAATAAGATAATATCTGTAAAGTGCTTAGCCCGATACCCCATACATAGTAAGCTCGATGTAAATGTTAGCTGTTATTATGACCAAACCACCCTCAGGTCTTCTGTTTAATTCCACTCCTTCTATGACCCTTAATGATGACAGAGTTCTGAGGGAATTCATGTGTCATCTCCTTATTTGACTATATTTCTATAAACACATACGACCAGATATATGGTAACCTTGGACGGTAGGGAGCAGAAGGCTCTAGCAGCTGGAAGGACAAGGAAAGGCATCATGCCAAAAGTGGTCCTTGACTTGTGATGAAGGAAATCAGAGATTCCATGAGGTAATAGGTAATAGGCAGAGGGGTAGCCAGCCAGGGAAAAGGTACCGAAATGGGAGATGATGTGTCTTGCGTAAGAACCAGCAAGAAGGCCAATTTTCGTTGATTGTAATAGAATGTGGGGGAAAATAATGCATAATAGGGCAGGTCCAGATTGTGAAGAGTTTTAAATGTCAACCAGAGGAATTTATATCTGATCCTAGAAGTCATAGGAAACCACTGGAGTTTACTGAGTATCTGAGTGCCATGGTCAGACCTACACTTTAAAAATAATCATTGTGGTGGCTGTGAGGAGTATGGATCGAAATGAAGAGAGATGAGGCAAGGAGACCAATTAGAAGGGTATTTCAGAAGTGCAAGTCACAGATGACAAGAGCCTTTCCTTGGGCGGTGGCCCAAGGGGAGTAGATAGGAGATATGGAAAAAACATTGGAGAAGTAGAATCAACAAAACTTAGCAACTAAATGGATGGGGTGGGGTAGGGTGAGAGAAACCCAAGAGTAAAGAATGCCACCAAGATTTTGAGCTTGAGTGGCTGGAAAGATGGTAGTTCCCTGTCCAATGATAGGGAAGTTCTAAAAAGGGGAAGGTTTTTGGAGAAAGCTAATTAGTTCTGTTCTAGACCTATGGAATTCGAGATGCCTCCAGGATATCCAGTGTCCCAGAGATATTAAGGAAGGGAGCTCTGGAGAGAGATCAGGGCTGATGTGTAGATCTGGGAGTCATATGCACAGAGATGATAATTCAATTCATGGGAGTTGATGAGGTCATCAAAGGAGAAGGGGGCTCAGACTGAGCCTTGAGGGAAACCTACAGTTAGTAGGTGTGACCTGGATGAAGATCCAGCAAAGGAGACTGAAGAGAAGGAGTCAGACAAATAGGAGAGGAGCCAAGAGACAAGGATGTCACAAAAACCTAGAAAGGAGAAAGTTTCAGAAGGAGAGGCTGGTCAACAGTGTCCAATGGTGCAAAGAGGTCAGAAAGGATGAGGACTAAGCAAAGGCCAATCAATTTTCAAGCTGAGGACTTAGGTTTGGAATCGGGCAGGAGAAGAGTACCCCAAAGGAGACAGGAGAAGCCAAAGGCTGGAGCACGTGACGTCAAAAGGTTCGTTCTAGTTCTGAAAGTTCTATATAAACAAATGGTGGCAGCCATACCTTGAGAAGTGTTCCTCCTGACCCCAAATGACCTACAGACTGGAGGGGGAGGCATACTTTCTGAGGAATGGAGCCCAAAGTCACTTCCTTGCCTAACCTGGCCTTGAAAAATGTCAGCATCCCAAGTAGTGAGCCAATGTCCTCTTCCTGTTCTTGTGTAGACGCCCCCTTTGCTCCCCAGCTGCATTCACATGCCATCTCCCAAAGCTGTCCATTTTGTCTCTGCTTGAGCTCAGGGTCTTGTTATGACTAGAGGTCCATGGCTTTCAGCCCAGATCTGTATGAGGGCACGCCTCCTTTGCCCTTTGACAAATAGAACTTAGGCTTCCTCATATGTAGTCTGGTGCTTTTCTCCTGCCTCTGCCCTAGGCCACATTGTTCAGAGTAGTCCCCATCTGCTGATGGCCAGAGATGAGGAAGGAAGGCAGGGGAGAACAGATTAGAGGAAAAGTGCATCTGTGAGGAATGGGTTGATATGTAGATCTGGGAGTTATGATAAAGGAAATCAGAGATTCCATGAGGTAATAGGTAATAGGCAGAGGGATAGCCAGTCCCAGAAAAGGTACAGAAATGGGAGGTGATGTGTCTTGTATAAGAACCAGCAACAAGGCCAATTTTCTTGGATTGTAATAGTATGTGGGGGCAAATAATGCATAGTAGGGCAGGTCCAGATGGTAAAGAGTTTTAAATGTCAACCAGCTAATGGAATCCATGAGATCTAGTCCCTAAGAAGGAGCTGGCTTTTTCTCTCTGCTCTCTCTGACATCTGCTCCAAACAAATCGAGTTCTAGTCCCTTTGCTTGCCCTAGACAAGTGTAGTAAACCATAGCAAAGATGGGTCTGAATGGTTGGTGCTGAGGCCCCCAATCCAGGACAACTCCTTTAACATAAGGAGAGGATTAGCACTGCCCAGGTGTGCTGGGAGTCGTTGTGCTGTCAGCTGAGGCCAAAGAAAAGGCCCTGATCCCAACCCAAGGCCCCTGCGGTAAAGCATCCTGGGAAGGAATGTGCTGCTCCTTTATTTATTATCCTTCCCAACAGGGGCAGAAAGGACTAGGCCTGGAGAAGAGCCCAGCCAAGGGTTTACTCATCAATTTGGACATTAAACTCCTAATGGCCTAATGAAATCCCCAGACCAGTCCTACGGTGTCCATGAAACTTGATTTCCAAAGGCTTTGGGTATTAAGCAAAGCTGGGCTGGCCACAAGGAGTGAGTAGCCAGTCTGGCATAACAAGGACATTTTCTTCTTTCTCCTTTCTGGCCCCTCTCTTTTTCTTTGGGAACCTCTCCATGGCTTTCAGATTCATGAGAATAGCTTTTTCCTCAACAGCTTAACCCTTTCTCCCCCATGCCCCAGCATCCCATCAATGTCCTGGAGCATAGAGCATTTAGAAGACAGTCTCTAATCTGAAAGCCCTTGGGCTGAGGCAGGCAGCTCCTATTCTCCATGTGTATAGGGAACAAAGAGGCAGCAGCCCCAGCTGGTGTCACTGGCTGCAGACTGGGCTTGTCGGGGGGGAGGGCCCTATCATTTGCTTCCTCCTGACTTTGTGACTCTAAGGTGGTCATTCATCTCTGATGAATCTAGTGAGGTCGGAAGCAGGGTGGGGTGGTAGGAGCCTTGAGGCCAGGAAAAGGTGCATCCAACTAGGTAGCCCCAGGGAGTGAAGCCTCAAGTGAAGATGGCACCGTCCCCTCCCCGCTCTTCTCCCCTAATTCCCCAGCCTTTCAGTGGCAGAGAAGCTGAACCAGGCTGGCTTTCATTCCATTTCGATAAATCTGAGATTTTTGCAGGAGACCTGGGTTCTAACCCATTTTGTGGCCTTGAGCAAATGCCTGCTCGCCTCTCTGGGCCCCCCTCCGCAGGGCTCCCCTCCCCCCACCTCCACTGAATTAGAGCTCCAAAGGCCCTCCCAGTTCTATGATTTCCAGAGCTGCTCTTCTTGGGGCCTGCTGGCTGGCGACACCTCCCAGGCAGATAGCTCTGTAGAAAGAAAAGTACAAGGCCGATCCAATCCTCCCTGTAAATACGCTCTACAGGACACATTGCCAAGCCTGAGCAAATAAGAGGGATTACTGCTAGAGGTGCCTTAATTACTAATGTGTGTTGAGTCACCACCCAATCAAACAGAGGCCCGAAAAGGCCAGCTAATTGCAAGTTTAATAATGACAGCTTTCACTTGTCTATAGAATACACAATCTTCTCTCTAGGTAGGGAGAGAGGGAGCGGGCCTGTGAGCTGCGGCCTGGGCCAGGGGCCAGGGTCATGGCGCATGGCAGAATCAATAGGGTTGGTGCAGCCCCAGGATGCCAGAGCTGGACCATGCAGTCCAACCTGTCCCCAACGGTAATCCCCAGTTAGCGGACATTCAACCTTTACTTGAAAATTTCAGGTGATTGAGATGCCAGGATCCCAGGAGGCTCCCACTCAGCTTCAAGATAGTTCCTTCCAGTTGTTAGGAAGCTTTTCTTTCCTTCCAGCCTAAGTGTGTTTCTCTGCTCAGCCACCCCCATCTCAGTTCTTCCCCCTCCCCAGGCTAAGCAGAATAAACCGAATTTTTGTTTCATGTGACAATCCTCTAAGTACCTGATCACAGTCATGATTCTTCTCCCTGACCTCTGTCAGGATGAACAGCCCTCAGTTTCTTCAACTGGTCCCCATATGGGATGATCTAAATTAGAGCCTTTCCTGATAAGAATTCACATAGTATAGTAGGTGCAGTACTTGACTTACAGTCAGGAAGACTGGGTTCGAATGTAACATTTACCAGCCGCGTGCCACTGGGAAAGTCACAGCCCCTCTGTTGTCCCAGCCCACTGTCATCCTGGTTCTCCTCCTGTGTCACATGACCCCAAGTCACCTTTGCTTTGGGAGCTGCCACACTGCACTCCCTGCTGGCTTCTATGGGCTGCCAGCACATCCCTTGCCCCAGATCTCTTTTAGACAGCCTGCTAACTAGCTCCAGCTCCCCTGTTTGTACTCAGGACGTTGATTTCTTCAGCCCAAGCAGAAGACATTCATTTATCCCCTATTCGCTTTCAGCTGATTAGGTTTAGTCTGATGCTCTAGCTTGTTGAAATGGGCTGGGATCCGGAGGGTGTTAGGCAGTATGTTAGCTCTCTCAAGGCCCAGCTTTGGGGCATTGCCTGCAAATTCTCTAGCGTCGTCTCTGTGCCTTCATCCAAGACCTTGCTAAACATGGCAAACATGCCTCTCTCCTCTCAGCAAAGGTCCGGGCAACCATAAGAGTGGAATATTACAGGTGCTCTCAGACATGGTGGGTGGATCAGCACAGGTAGCTGGCCCATTCTAAGGTGATGTTGAACCATTAAGGACCATGCTTTGACTTCAGCTATTCAAGCCATTTCAAATACCCCAGATTGTACTTTTGCCTTGCCCACAGTCTTCCATCATGTGGATAAGATTAACCTGAGAGGCTTGGTCAAATGTTTTTCCAAGACCAACTTAAACGATATCCAAGGCCTGTTCTCCTGGTCCAACATAACCCTCTTTAAAAGGACATGGTATTAGTCTGGCATACCTTGTCCTTTTGAAAACCAGTTTTCTTGATGTCTTTTGTTTTATGCCATGATCAGCCCTCCCACAGGGACCCTGGGAATGAACCTTCCTTTGGAACAAAGGAAAAATAGTCAAGCAAAAACCCACCTGATTCAACAAGCTTATCCGATAGTGTATGTAGCATTGTGCCTTTGTGGGCCCCCACTTCTCTGTTCCATTCCTGGTTCTCCAGGACCATTGTTGATTTCAGTTACTCTGAATTCAGGTGCCTTTTAATGCACTTGTCATTTACACCCCTGTAACTATCGCATGTATTGTAGAGTTCTATCTTGCTGAGGGTTAGGTTTGGAAGTCAGCCCAGAAGATAAGAATTGCATGTAATTAAAATGACCTCTCTCCACGGCAGGTCTCTAGGGTGAAGCTTCTGCTATATTGGAGCAATGTAGCTAAAGGAAGTTGGCACGGCAGACTTGTACCCTGAGGATAAGGACAGGCTAGGAGGGTGGTCCAGCTGTAGGGGAGTGGTGTGGAAGGGGCTGTGGTGAGCAGAACTGGGCACAGACTCCAACTGGACATGGGGTCCTGAGGCCCTGGTACTCCTTTTCTCATCCCACTACCCCTCCGTCCCCCTGCCTCGAGAAGGGAAGATAGACACATTTCTAAAGTATGAATTCAGAACTGAGTGCTGAGACTATTGTCCCTCTCCTAAAAGAGCTGACGGTCTAATGGGATAAAGGGCGCATTTAGGGGTGGTGTGCAGTCCTGGCCTGGCCTGGCCTGGCCTGGAGTAGAGATGACCAGGAAAGCATGGGGAGGCTGCTTCATAACAAGGTGGGTTGAAAGTTCATCTATCAGAAGCCAGTTCCCCAGGGGCAGAGCCCAGGGGTCTGGCCAGGGAGATCAAGACGGTAGCCAGAATGCAGGCAGCCTGGTGGAGAGGCCTGCCACAGGACAAGACATGGCAAAAGATCACCGGGCAGAGCTCAGCCAGAGGAACTAGTAGAGTGGCATCTGCTTCAAAGAGTATGCCGCTGTTCTCCCATGATTCCAAAGTGTTTTCCAGAAGAGTTGGACCACTTCTCACACAACTGTGTATTCACAATTGTTTTTGCATAAGCCCTCCAGTGTTGACTATTTGCATTTTTTGCTATCCTGGCCAGTTTTCAGGGTGCGAAGTGAAGCCTCGGAGTTAATTTGCATATATTATTATCAGTGATTTGGAACATGTTTTCATATTATTCAATCAACCCAGCAAAGGAAAACCCAGAGAGGAGAGAGTGTTCAAAAGGAGATGATGGTCAGAGGCGGCAAAGGCTATAGAGAGGTCAGGGATGACATTGATCATTGGTAACTTTCAATAGCACAGTTTCAGAGGAATGATGAGGTCAGAAGCCAGACTGCAGAGGATTTAGCAGAGAGAGAGGAAAGGAAATGGAGATGGCAAGTGTAGAGGGCCTTCTCGAGGAGTAAAGGAAGAACAGCGAGAGGCCAAAAGCTGGTGGATATGGTAGGATCTGGTGAGGGTTCTTTTCTTAAGGAAGTGGGGGAAGACTTGGGCATTTTTATAGCCATCAGGGAAGGAACCAGTAGATAGGGAGAGTTTTAAGTTTAGAGAGAGAGGGAAAGCAGGGAGAAAAGTGGGAGCAATCTGATGGAGAAGACTCAAGGGGACAGGATCAAAGGTACACGATGATGGTTTACAGTTCTTTTGAAAGTGCCTCATCTCCTTGGACCACTTATCTTTGGGCACGATCTGTTTTTAACAAAATTATGTTGTTCCTTTGTTATTACTGTTTCCTTTTCTGAAAGTTTGCTAATGATGGGAGGAAAGAGGGAAGGAAATAAGCATCTATCCAGTGCCAACTATGTGCCAGGCACTATGCTATATACTTTTTACAAATATGATCTCATTTGGACCTCACAACAACCCTGCAAGGTAGGTGCTATCATTATCCACATTTCATGGTTGAGGTAACTGGGGTAAAGGGACGTTATGTGGCTTGCACGGAATCACGTGGCTAGTGAGTGTCCAAGGCTGGGTTCGAGCTCCAGTCTTCCTGACTCCAGGCCCAGTGCTGTAGCCACTGTGCCACCAGCTGCCTAATCATTTCTTTAGTAATGCACTTAAGGATTTTGCAGGCAGACCAAGTCAAGACTAGCCTAGAATTTGCAGACTTCATTCCCTTGACTTTTTTTTTAGTTAGGACATTTATCCTTCTCCAGTTTGCTGCACTTCTCCCATTCTCCATGATCCTGCCAAGATCAGTGACAGGCCCAGCAATTGCACCTTGCAGTTCTTTCAGTACCTTGGACAGTAGTTTATTGGAGCCCAGTGACTGCAGCTGCATGGGAAGCTAGCAGCTCTTCATTTCTTCCTATTGATGTTAGCTTCCCAGCTCCCTATTAGCCACTTTGGGCCTGCCCTTTCCAAACCATGCAGCACTTTCCTTGAAAGGGAAAGCAGAAACAGAATAAAAATGCAGCAAGTTTGCTTTCTCTCTGTTGTCCGCATCCATCCTGATCAGCAGCCCTGTCCTTTCTTTGACCTTCCTCTTTTCCCCAGACACCAAAGCCCTTTGTGATGCCCTTGGCTTTCCTAGTCAGCTTTAACTCATTCTGAGCTGTAGCGCTCCCGTCATCTTCCTACTGGACCATGCCATGCCATTCTTTGACTTCTTCTGGCATTGCTTTCCTTTATTTACATCTTCTATATATGTCTCTTAAGGCCACACTGCTTAATGGGTTTTCTGTACATCCACATCATACTCTTTAGATAGCTTATTCCTCTTCAGAACTGTGTCTCCTTTTCTTTCAAATGTCATGTTTTGGGTGAGGCAGTTGGGGTTAAATGACTTGCCCAGGGTCACGCAGCTAGTGAGTGTCAAGTGTCTGAGGCCAGATTTGAACTCAGGTCCTCATGAATCCAGGGCTGGTGCTCTATCAGCTACCTAGCTGCCCCTCAAATGCCATTCTTGAGAGCCTTCTGAGCTCAATTCTTTTCTAGACCTTTGGGCCAGGGCTCACTGCCTGTTTTTCCTTTGGACCCTTTGAAATTTGCTCTCCCTAGCTCTAGAGAGCAGGAGACAGTATGCCTCATTCCCCTGGCCCCCTATATCACAAATGTCGAAAAGCAATGGCTGTTTCTCCCAAGATTTTCAGCATTTCTGACCCAATAACCAGTCCCTGTTTGATAGTAAGAAACAGGTCCAGAATTGCCATTCCCCTCATAGGTTTGTCCACCTCTCGAAGGATGATATTATCATTAAGTCAAGCCAGAGAATTATCATTGTTCAGCTTTTGGCAGAGAGAGACAGAGAGACAGAGACAGAAGAGAGAGAGAGACAGAGACAGAGACAGAGACAGACAGAGAGAGACAGAGACAGAGAGACAGACAGAGACAGAAAGACAGAGATAGAGAGACAGACAGAGACACAGAGACAGACAGAGACACAGAGAGAGATACAGAGAGACAAAGAGACAGAGAGAGAAGAGAGAGAGAGAGACAGAGACAGAGACAGAGAGACAGAGACAGAGAGAAACAGAGACAGAGAGACAGACAGAGACACACAGAGAGAGAGAGAGAGACAGAGAGACAGAGCACTATAGCAGATGTCCAGCTAACTGACATCCCCTGTCACTGCTCTATTCTGCCTGGTTTATGATCTCTTTCCCAAACTCCTCATGTCTTTCCTCTTTCTAAGGTAGTCTAAATGGCACTCCCATGACAATATCACTTCTGGATCTGCCCTTGTTGAACTTCACCCCAATGCTCTTAACTATGCCTGCCCCTTCTTGCTCCTTCATTTATAAGGTTTCCATAATAAAAAGGGAAAGGACCCTCAGTTCTCATGCCATACACTCTAAGAAAACATTGTGCAGCGGGCTTTATTTAAGCAGCAAAAAGGACTCAGGCAAGGCCAATGAAGAATGTATTCCTTTCACTTCTATGAAGCCCTGACTCTCCCAGGCTGTGGGGCCATACACAGTCTTCCAGATTCACACTGTTTACCTGCATTCGAGGCCTCCCCAAGAGGGAACACATTCAGGGCTGTTAGAGATTCCACCCTTTTGCCCTGAATCCCTGCAATCCCCAAAACTCACAGAACCAGTGAAGGACAAGAGCCAAGCTTGTCTCTTTCTGGTGCTTGGCTCTGCCTCCTGCTTGGTTAAGGAACTCCTCCAGTGGGCCCACTAGATTTGGGCCAGGACTTCTACTATCACTGCACCTCTGGTGTTTCATTGTTTGGGGTTCCCTTGATGGGCCACATGGCTATATAGCCTTCCTTCCAGGGAACTGAAGCTCATATGTCCATCCTGTCAGCTCTGGTTGTGATGTGTGTGTGTGTGTGTGTGTGTGTGTGTGTGTGTGTGTGCGTGCGCGCGCACACAGGCATGCATGCATACCTGCTCCTGTGTCTCTACTCTCCCTTTGAAAGGTTGTGGCCCAGGTATACATAAAGTGGTCAGTCGCCCTGAAGATGGTTAGCAGTGGGGTAATTTCTGACTAGGCAAGGATTTCATACCTTGGCCAGGAGTTAAGGAAGTTTCATACCATGTACAGGAAGATGTTGTTAGTGGGGCACAAAGCCCTCAGAGGTTGGACACTGACAGGACCTTGGGGCCCCAGACGATGCCTGAGTGTACCCATTACTCTGCTGCTCCCCCCACCCCCTTTACCTAGACTCTCTTTTTTTAATAACCTGTGCCCTTATAGAGCCATGTCCCAATCATGGGTCCCATTTCCACTGATTCTCAAGCCATACTTCCAAGGTAAAATTGGCCTCCTTGTATTAGAATCTCCAGTTCGCTTTGCTTGTTACCTATACTTTATGCATTGGCGTACAGCAGGGCTTTTTGACCTCTCAGTCTGTGGACCTCCTCGGGGAGTCCATGGGTTGATTTCAGGGGATCTACAAGCTTGAGCGGGGAAAAATTACACCTTTCTTTTCACTGCCCCTAATTCTAATTTAGCATTTCCTTCGATTGTGAATGTAGGGAACAAATACGATTCTGAGTATAAGTGTATCCCTAGACTTTACCCAAGGGATCTGGGGCCCAGAGAAGGAGAAGAAATTCTGGTATAGAGACAAACATCTGATGCCGTTGGTTTTATTGATGATGCCCTTGGTCTCCAGTGAAATTCTGCTAGTCTTTATTGCTGTCTTTCCCAGCTTAAGCTACTCACTGTGCTACCTGACTTGGTGGAGATCTGTAGGTAATTGTGTCCCTCCTGTTCCTTGGGAAACTTCGTTTGCCTTAGCACGGGGAAGTGGAGTGGGGGAACCTCACTCTGGGCAGTCAGCATATTTCTGGGATCTGTCCCTGAACTTGCTCATCTGGGCTTGTTTGTGCCTTGGCATTTTAAGGTTCAGGTGTTCCCCACCTCCACAAGGGCAGATCATAGCATTTCTGTAAGAGATAGCCTTCAAGAGTTGCTGCAAAGGAAAAAAAGGGGAGAAATGCTACAACCCAAGAATGAATCATTCTGCAGCTGACCTGGAGGTAGAGCTACCTCTCTACACTGTTCTAAGCTGTTTTGCAGATGACATCCGCTGGCCATCCTTACTGAGATCCAGGTGTCACCTCTACACCAAGATGAGTCATCAAAGAAAGACTTGGACAGAGGAGAGAACAGAGCTTAGCTTTTTTAGGGACAGTCTCAAATGTGGATAGTCTGCCTTATTGCTTGGGTCTATCTCCTGCCCCTTCTCTAAAGCAGGGCTTCTTAAACTTTTTCTATTCATGACCCCTTCAGCACTTCTTAAGCTGTGGGTTGTGTCCCACAATTTAAAGCACTGCTCTAAAGTAAATGACAAAAAACCCAAAATCCCTGGTCAGTCCATGTGGGCTGATATAGAACATGGAAGATCTGATCACCACAAAGGTCACATAAGTACCACTCTAGTTCAGGCCTTCATCACTGCTTGGACAATGGCAATAGCCTCCTATTTGGACTCCCTGCCTCCACTCCAATTTTTCCCCTCTCCAAAGTGATTTTCCTAAAGTGCTCTCTCTCTCTACTCAATAAATTCCTTTAGCTCCTTATCACCTACAGAATCAAACATGAACCCCTCCCCAACACAATCTGGCTCCAGCTGACCTTTTCAGCTTCATTTTATGGTACCTTCCTTCCCAAATTCCTACCCCCATGCTTTTACTCTGGCCATGTCCCTCATTTGTGGAATATTCTCTCTCCTCACTTCTGCCTCAGAGTCCCTTACTTCTGGAAGACACAAGTCAGGCACAACCTCCTATATGAAGCTTTTCCTGATTCCCACCCCCAGTCAAGAGTGCTATTCTCCCCTCTACCCCTCATTTACCTTATATTTATTCTGTAGGTAATTCTACATAGTTATTTATGCATATGTTCTCTTCCCTGATGGGTTCTTCCATTCTTGAGGGCAGGGACTTTAACTTTTGTCTCCATATCCCCCAAACCTAGCACAGAGCCTGGTATGTAGTAGGTGCTTAATAAATAGTTGTTATTTGATTGACTAATACAGAAACATTTTTAAATGCTTCTGATAAAACTATTTTAAAAAGATCTCTTCTAGAGTCAACGACAGCTAGGGAGAGGAAGGAGCCAGGCACTTCCTGTGTGTGAAGATCCAGTTGTTTGTTTTGGAAAAAGTCAAAGAAATCAACATGGCTCTCCTCTAGGCTTGATATACGCTCACGCTTCATCTCTTCCTCAGAGAATCCCTTACTCCATTCAACGCTGAGCTCTAACAGCGCTCCCTTCCAGAGGGAGGCCTTTCCTCCTTCTTCTAGCTGCTAGAGCCTTTCCCACTCCCAGACTCCCCCTCCTCCCCTCACACACCCCCATTACCCTGTATTTCCTTTGGATATATTTATGTGTTCAGGTTGTTTCAATAGAATGTAAACTTGTTGCAGGCAGGACCTGTTTTCGTTCTTGTCTTTGTAACACCAGTGCCTACCAGGGTGTCTAGTACATAGTAGGTGCTGAATAAGGGCTTGATGAATGAATGAATGAACGAACAAATGAACGAAGGAATGAATGAATCAACAAATGAACATGGGTGTTTTGGAAGTGTTTTGTGACAAAATCAGATGGGCTTATGAAAATGCCTTCATCAAAGAACCTACAGAGCAGAAATGTCTGGGCCTGAAAGGACCTTAATCTGGCCTTAGGTAAATTTACTGATTTTCTGAGGTGCAGGCAAAAGAAAGACACCTTCTCTTGCCCTTAGGAAATTTGTAATATCGTTAGAAAGACTAGATTTAATTTACCAGAAAAAGGGAACAAACAGAGTTGACCTCATCAGCCCCTGAGGCTTGGAGCAAACCAGGACTGGCACTCTAGCCAGCCTCATTTTTCCAGCATTTCTTCCCACCTCTGCCCACCACTTCCCCTCTCCTCCCTGCTGGTGGCCAAGTGGTTTTATAGACCATCCCAGCACTGCCCCAACCCCTGCTAAGCACTCTCTTCAAGGCACTGGTCCCTGGCAACTTAGCTGGGGCAGGTGGAGGCACACACTGCAGAATCTTGGCTTAGGCAGGTAATAGATCTGCTCTGATGCTGTCAGCACAGGGGCAGGCTCTTTGGGAGCTCCAACCTTTGCCAAGAGGCAAAGAAAATCGAACAGTTTCCAAGCAGCATTGAATGAGGCCTTTCGTGATCTTTTCATTGGAGAGCTATTTGTCTATCTCAGAGAGCTTTGGCATCTTCCTTAGGGCAGCAGCAGTAGAGTCCCCTGAGGGCCCTGAATACTGGGACCAGCAGAATCAGGCCAAGACTGGCCGGTGAAAAGTATCCGCCTTATTCAGCCAGAGAGGATAGGGGCAAGTGATTCTTGGGGGCAAGTGAGTCACTTGAGCCCCACCTTGAGCCCTGTTTGTTCAGCTGTGTCCCTGTGCTTCCTCAGCCAGCTTTCACCCTGGAATCCTGTTAGAAAAATAGCTCCTTAAGAGTATCCATGCATTCTCTCAGTACCTGATCTGCATGTGCAGTCTAGCCAGAACAGATGCTGGTCTTGTTTGGAGCCTTTGCTTTGAAAGGTTCTATCAACTAAGAGCCCAGACAGGAGACTGTACCAAGGAGGCTCAAAAAGTGGAAGTCAGAGATGGCCATCACACACACTTTGAGCTCCTCCCACAGCTCTGAGTGTTGCAATGGCCAGGATGAAGGGGAGGGGCCGTGTGTGGAGGGAGCAGAGAGGGCATCTGCTGTGAATCGCTCCCCAACTCAGAGAGAACCATGCGAGGCGCCCCCTTCACAGCCCACACAAAGCAGGCATTGAGGAGGGTTTACTTTGTCTGCCACAGGCATCTCTGGAAGGGAGCTGTCCCCATGTGGTCTGATGGGGGAGGGGCCTGGACCAACAGCCTGAGGTAATTCAGGGAGACAGCATCAGCCCCCACCCAGCCTAGCATACCTTTAAGCCTCCCTGATGATTTCGCAGTCCTCCTTATCCTTAGGGTCTTTCCTCTGAGGCCACCCTCAATTTATTCTTTAACCATCTTGTTTGTCAGTGGTCGTTTTCCTCGTTAGATTGGCAGTTCCTTGAGGGCAGGGGTGGAGCTTTGCCTCTTTTTGTATCCTGAGCACTCAGTACAGTGTCTAGCACATCACAGGCACTTAATAAATGCTAATTGACATATTCCCAAATCAAACTCCCTGGTTTCTCTACACTCGCCTTCCCATTTTTCTTGTTTCTGTCTGATCGGGTACCTAGGCTCGAGCTGTCCCAATTATCCCTGAGCTCTACCTGTCCCTTTTCCCTCCACAGCCACAGCCAATGAGTCACAAAATCTTGTGATTTCTTCCTTCCTGCTCTCTCTTTCTCATTGCCACTTCCTTTACAATTGTCTTCAGTCTCACCAGGGCTTAGCGTGACTTCCTGAGTGGTCTCCTTTCCCTCTAACCTATCTTGTCCCCCGCTTGCTTCAGTGCAATCAACCTTTGCTAAGCATCAAATCCATACAAGGCCTGTGCCCAGCACTGAGGATACAAAGACAAGTCCCTGCCCTTCAGGAGTCTATATTCTACCAGGTGGTAGCAATGGAACTCACTGTGGCCAGATATAATGCAAGGGAAGGAGTGATGAGAGCAAAGGAGAAATCCAAGCAGAAGGCTAGAGGAAGACTTGAGGATCAGGGAAGGCCTCCTGAGCTGAGCCTTGAAAGGAAGAGAAGAATTCTGAAAGGTGGAGATGAGGAGGTCTTGTAGTCTACGTATGGGGGTGCGCTGGGCCTATACACAAGTTTCTAGTGGCTTCCCATTTTTTAGGCTAAAGACCAACCCCCTCACATCTCTATCAACTCCCATCCATTCTCCACTCAACTGCCAAAGTGATTTCCCTGAAGCACAGCCATGTCTCACACACGCACATACATGCACATACACACACATGTATACCCTCCCCCCACTCAAAAAACTCCATCTCTGCCTTAGGATTAATCTCACTGGAATCCCTAGGGAGATGCTTCCATTCCAAAGGTCGGTGGCCTAGTAAGCCAGTCGGGCCCAGCCTTAATAAGACCACAGCCTCGTGGCTCCAGAGGAGGAAGGGACATCAGAAGCCATCTGGCCCACTAGCCATATATTACAAATAAGGAGCTATGCTCCATAGAGGGAACTCACTTATCTGTGGTCACATGGCTGGCAAATGGCAGAGCCAAGCTTTGCCCCAGAGTCCTCTAATGCCAAATCCAGCGTTTTCTCCCCTGTACCATAGCCCTGAAGGAGTGAGTGGTCAAAGAGTAAAACATAAGTCACAGTTGGATTCAGCAACTTTTCTTTCCCTCCCCTCCCAAATTTCTAGTACCCTCAAGTGACACAATAATAGCTCACATTTTTTCCAGTGTCTTGAGGTTTAGAAAACATTTCATATTCATGATCCCATTTGGTTCTGACAAGAGTCCTGTGAGGCAGGTGCTATTACTGGCCCCATTTTACAGAGGAGGAAACTGTAGAAGTTAAGTGACTTGTCTAGGGTCATACACCTAGTGTGTGTCTTAGGTAGGATTGGAGCCCAGATCTTTTGACTCCAGATTTGGCTTCTTCCTAGCATATATGGTTTCTGCAGGCTTCACTCCTTCCTGAGCTGATCAAACTAATTCAAGCTAAGGTGTCAATAGCAGATAGTGGCCAAATGTATGCCCCTTTGTGTGCAGATATGCCTTTGTACTTTAACAAGGGCCTCCAAACCCAACGGGACCTGACTGAAAGGGAGGGTCAGCATTTTAAGCAGTGGGACAGATCCCTTTGTGGGGGGAGGGGAGGAAAAGGCCCTGTTTTATCTGCCTTGCTGACATTGATTCTCCCTCTGGGAGTTCCCATGGGAGGCTTCCAGCTATTCTTTGATTCAGAACTCAGACCTATTGAATAATGAGCTGTGGTCCAGAGAGACATTCAGATTGATGGCTTGGCCCCAACTCTACTTAAATGGAAACAAACAAGGGAGTCCTTTAAAAGTGTGTGGTTCGGTTGATCTTGGCAAGGTATGTTATGAGTTTCTGCATCATCTGATAAACACCTTGTAAACACCCTAACGATCTTGGATCACTGCCCCACAGTCTCCTTGGGAGGTTCTCTCCCTGCTCCCTGGCCTAGAGTTTACAGATTCCATTCTCTTCCCTTTTCTGAAAATCAGGACAGCAGCTCTTGTCCTTCGGTTGACCCTGATCTTTCAAAGATGGCTGACAGTGACTCTGCAACCACATCTGCCAGTTCTTGCAGTACTCACAGATATGGTTCACTGAGGCCTAGTGACTTCTCTCACTATCTCCTTTATAGTTCTTAGCAGATAAAACAGAAGCAAAACTAAGAATTGCCAAGCAGCTTTCCCCTTTACTCATCATCCCCTGCAGGAAGTGGGCTCTGATGCTCCTCATCGTGGGCATTCTCTCTGCCACTGCATCTCTTCACCCATGCAACTCTTATCCATGTTTCTCCATGACTCCTCCACAGGGGACTCACCCAAGGTGAGGGGGATTTTCCCTCACATCTCTCGGCAAGGTCTGGATGCCAATGGTGCAGGCAGGCAGTCCACTGGTCCTCCCTTGCTTTCACTACATGCCCCCATCCTTTTCCAGGCATCTAGCTGACTAATGACATCTTTCCTCCAGTTTCTCTTGCCTAGCTCTTCCCCCGTAACCTGCTCTAACTTCTCATCACCACATGGAGTCGATCCATTGCCCTCTATGTGACCTTCAATTTAATTCTTTGGTGACTGACATTTTAAAACCAAATTATGTGAGTTCTTGTCACGGCTCTCTCACTGAACCACTTGCCCTTTTCATCATCATCATCATCATCACCATCAAACCAGCACTTGAAGACTTCTGAAACAATGACCCTGGGAGTCTGGTGATATTATTATCCCCATCTTTTCAGACAAAGAAACTGAAGCAGCCAAAGGTTAAGTGACTTGCCCAGGACCACACAGCTAGTAAATGTATGAGGCAGGATTTGAACTCAGATCTTCCTGACTCTAGGTCCACCGTACCACCTCACTGACTGTTGGAGTCACTTTTTCCCACCTATAAAATCCAGATATAATATTAAATCAGTTTTCATTTAATGGGTATGACATTAAGCTTTCTGGGGGAATGGAAGCAGTCACTGGCCCGCGTACCCACATATGGCTGTGATGGGAAGAGTACCAGTGCTGCGGCTCCATTGCCAGTGATGGGGAAACTTTCCGTAAAGATGTGCTACATCTTTTCCATTTCTTGTCTCTTTGTTGCATTTCTTCCCGTTTTATCCTTAAATTCCTTCGGAATGATTTTTGGCCTTTGGATCTCACATAAGTGTATTTTCCCTCTGTTTCTCACCATGTATGAAATGATATCGCTCAGAATCTTCTATCATCTTCCTTTTGTACTGACAAAAGGGTTTGTATTCTAATCCTGCATTGCCCTTGACTGTAGATGTCTCTGTTTGGCAAGGGGATCCATATTTACTGATTGAGGCACTTTCTAACCTTTTACATGCACATGGTGGTGATTACTTCACATGAGTAACCCTTCTTTAGTAAACAGTGTCAAACTGTCAATATCTACACTTTTATTCATTTTCCCTGAATTTTTTGGCATCAACAGGTTGATCGAATAGGTCAGGTCCTAGAGTTGTTTCGATTGCATGCCAGATCTCATTTTAATTCTTCTCAATTATCACTGACTTTGATCATTGATCTAACAAATTGATGGTCTGACAACCCAGACAGCTGACTCGAAAATGACTTCCACATTGGCAGCCAACTATTTATTAATAGAATACAACCATTTAAAAATATTATTTGGTACTTAACACGTCCAGCGCCTCCTGCCTCTCTTCGGGAAGAAAGTCACTATGAAGAAAGGAGTGAAGCTTGCACGTGGTCTACAAGTCACTGGCCTCTCTGGCTTCTTGCTGCTGAACCAGCCTTCCCAACAGATTGCTTTCCCCTCTGCTTACCTCTACCTGGAAGTCACAGAGTAACATGTTGACTTAATTGAGATGTTTGAGCAAGTGCTTGTAGCATTTCTCCACCTCATCTTCTGCAGCAGATGTTCCACAAACAGCCTTCGATTCCTGGCAATCTTTTTGCAAATACTTAGCGTGAGCAATGCGAGACAAGGGGACTAAGTGGCCCACGTGCCTATGTTCCTTGTTGCCTTTAGATGCACAAGAAAAATAACTATGCCCACTCTTGGCTTTGCCTCTGCAAAAACAACCTGTGTCCTCCTTTCTAGCTGCCCCCTCCTTTTCTCTTCTGGCTTCTTTAATAACGAGAACATCAAGATTGATATGATTCAGCTCCTCCAGAGCTGTCCACTTGTTGGCCCCTGAACAAGGATCCCACGTTTACAGCACAATGGCCAAGCTAATATTTATATATGGTCTAAAAACTGTATGATTATGCGTTCCCTCTGCCATGGTTCAAGGCAGAATGGTACAGGGAAAGAACAATGGCTTGGAGTCAGAGGGCAAGTCACTCGACCTCTCTGGGCCTCAGTTTCCTCCACTGTCAAATGAGGTCCTCCAAAGTCCTTTCTAGCTCTAGGTCTATGAACCCATCCTCCCTTTTCCCTATAGAAGTGGAAAGGGGCTGCCCATGCCTAGAGGCCATTTTGAATTTTTGCTTTGTTTTGTGAGTTTCCATAGCCAGAGGATTCTTCATCGGAGGCTAGTGAGCCTTGCTAGGCTGGTCCTTGGAAAATGCCAAGATTGAAGTGGAAGCCTTTCTCGAGGAATCTCCGGAGCTCACATTTGGCTTGGAAAAGCCAGGGTCATCTCCCTGCCTAATGATGCCCTACAGGAGTCTTTCCCACAAGATAGCTTGGGAAGAGTCCCTTGAAGCTATTCTTAGCTGTCCTCATGGCAGCTTTAGTGCCTTTGAACCTTGGACATTCCTGACGCCATGTTGACGAGACCAGGCCACGAGTTCCTGCTTTTCCTGCTTTATATCCCAGCACTTCCATCCTTGGAACTTAATTTTCTTAAATTTCTAAACATCTCAATTAAGTCAATAGGTTCTTTACTACTCTTTGACTTCCAGGTAAAGGTGAGCAGAGGGGAAAGCCATGATGAATCTGTCAGGAAATATGGTCCAGGAGTAAGAAGCTAGAGAGGCCAATGAGTTCGAAACCACATGCAAGCTTCACTCCTTTTTCATAATGACTTTCTTTCGGAAGAGTCAGGAATCTTGATCCCTGAGTAAACTATTTCACCTGTATCTTAGTACACACTCCAATCCCCTTCCCCCTTGTCCTATAGTCCTTGCCAAACCCCAAGCCTGGACTTCTCCTAGCTAGGGAGCACCACGGTACGCAGAAAGACCCAAGTTCAAATCCAGCCTTGGACGCTTACTAGCTGTGTGATCCTGGGCAAGTCATTTCACCTCTGCCTGCCTCAGTTTCCTCATCTGTAAAATGGGGCCAATAACAGCACTTACCTCCCAGGGGTGTTGTGAGGATCAAATGAGATCATAACTGTCAAGCTCTTAGCACAGTGCCTGGCACACTGTGCTTAATCAATGCTTAGTCTCCCACCCTACTTACTGGTTGCTGAACAGAGCCAGAGGAAGTCCTGTAACCATGCTGACTGGACCCACTACACATTTATGGTATCCAGTGTCAAATTGGGCCCTCACTGCTAGCCGGCAGCCCTTTCCCCCCTCCCTAACTCATTGTCTGTGGCATCTACCACAGAGGCTGCTCTGAACCCTCTCTTCTCTCTTTTCTTCAAACCTCCTACAGTAGCCCATCCTTCTACCCGCTCAGCTGAGGAGCATGCCTGATGATCTCCAGGGAACACTGAGTCCACTTGATGAGAGCTCATATGTCTTGTCTTTAGTCTTTGCTTGGGTCCATCCCTCTCCTTCCTATTTCCTCCCTATCACGCCCCCACATCTTCAGTCTCTCTTCATCTACTGCATCCTTTCCGGCTGCCTACAAACATGCCCAGGTCTTCTTAAAGATGCTTCCCTTGACCCTGTCATCCCTGCTAGCTCTCAGTCTCATCTCTTTTCTCCTTTCTCAACAAAAATCTCTAAGAAAGCCCCATCTACACAGTGCCTTCTCTTCCTCTCCTCTCACTCCTTTTGCTATTCCACAAACTAGCTTCCAATCTCATCAGAGTTATGAATGTGTTCTTAACTACCAAATCTAAAGGCCTTTTCTCTGTCTCCATCCTTTCTATCCTCTCTGCAGTGGATGGCACTGGTGACCACCCTCTTCTCCCAGATCGTCTCTTTTGCTGAGTCATCATCCTTCTCACTAACTCCCCTGACTGGGGGTGTCCACTAAGGCTCTGTCCTGGACTTACTCTTCTTCTATAGTATTTCCCTTAGAGACACCAGCAACCATGGCTTCAATGATCCCCAGATCTACATATCTAGTCTATCTCTCTCCTGAGCTCCAGTCCCCCATGACCAACTTCCTTTAGACATCTCCAATCAGATGTCCCATAGACACCTCAAAGTCAACATGTCCAATTCAGACCTCGTTATTTTCCCCCCAAACCCTACCCTCTTCCTAGCTTCTGTTGTCCTCCTAGTCACCCACACTTATAATCTCAGTATCATCCTGAACTCCTCACTCATACTCACCCCCATATCCAATCCAATGCCAAATCTACACAATTCTTTCCCTTTGTGCCTTCAGAATTGCATTGTTGAGAGCTTTCCATCTCTCCTGGGCTGACTTCCTCTGGAGAATTTTAGGCCATGAGATGTTGTCTGTTTTTCTTTGAGTCCTTTGAAATCTACTCTCCCCAAATCTAAGGGGTTCTAGACCATGCCTAGATGTTCTCGTCTTCATCGTGAATTCTCGGCAAACAGTTCAGAATTGGCAGTGAGCGTTAGACCCAGAACAGAAGCTCCTCATTGTTAATTCCTCTGTTTCAAATGACGAAAATATCAGTAAGACAAGCCAAGAATTTCTCAGGTGCCAGCAGATGTCCAGTTAATTGGAGTTTGCCCTCACCACTATAGCGTATGTTCGTGGCAAGACAAAGAACTGCTTCTCTGCTTCCTCCTTCTGTCCAGGTGGTCTGTAGCATAGACTGATTATTTCTCTTCTACCCTTGTTACTTTCACCCAAATGTTTTCCAACTTGTGTTACTTAGCTGGTTCCTAGGTTTATTCCCACGAGCAGATCTTTTAAAATATATGCAATTGTCCCTCCTCTTTTATCTTGTCTCTTCTGAGTGAGCTCTGCAAATTTAGAGACATCTCCCTCCCAAATCAAATGGACATATAGACTATTTTTGCCTGACCTATAGTATAGCCTTCTGAGCTCGTATTGGTCTGATCAGCCACAGTTGGACCCACGCTACATTGACCCAACATTTTGATGGTATTTTGGCCCTCTTTGAATACAAAAGACAAACAACAACATCCTTCTGAGTAAGGTATATCCCTCCATAGACATAAGTTAGCAACGCGTCCCATCCCACAATGACTCGGTGATGTCATTGAGGATGAATTTGTCACCTGGGCCTAGCACTCACTTAAGCCCCTCCCTCCTCTGGCTCTCTGGTGCCTTTCTGGCATTCTTTTGTCTAACCCCACTTTAAGCCTCCTTTGTTCCAGCCAAACTGGAATAATCACTATTCCGCCAGTAGAATGTAAACTTCTTGAGGAAAAGGATGGTCTTGGCTCTCTAGGCACTTAATAGGTGCTTAACAAATATTTTAATTGAATGAACAAAGCACTGTATAAATCCCAATGGGTAGGTGCACTGTTTTCCCTAAGAAACAAATAGCAGTTGATGGGGGAGGAGGGGTTCTGCCATACTATTCTTCATTTGGCTCCCCGTATCTATGTCTTTTTCGTGAATTGGGACCCAAGATACTGAACTCCTGTTCAAGGCTCCAAAGTCACCAATGAGCTCTTAATTGTCCATTTGCTAGTCTGAGGTATAACTAACTGCCCCCACCCATCCTCCTAGTTCTTCACCCTTCCTTAGGCTTCTAGGACACTGCTTTTTCCTGGGTCTATCTGAGTGGACCTCCTCCATCTCGTTGATCTTCCACCTTCCAGCCATGCGCATTCTCCAGGGATCTCTCCCAGATGCCCCTTCCCTTTGGTGATCTCATCCGCTCCCATTGGTACAATTCTTACCTCTTTGCAGAAGCCTGCTAGATCTATTATCCAACCCTACTCTCTCTTCTTGAGCATTAGCCCTATATCACCAACTGCATCCCCATTGGGATGTCCCACCAGCATCTCAAATTCAGTATATGCAAATGGGCCGACTAACCCCACCCCTCCCCCGACACCCCTGCCATCCTTCTAGTCACCCATGTTTGCATCCTTAGGGCCATCCTTGACTCTCCACTCCCCCTCAACTTTTCACATCCAATCAGTTGACAAGGCTTGTCAATTTTGCCTCCACACTATGTCTTGTATTCACTATTCAGTCATATTTCCACAAGCCAATTTCAAGTCCTCATCACCTTCCACCTTGACCATGGCAGTAGCTTCCTTATTGGTTTCTCCACCCTCCAATCCATCCTCTACCCAGCTGACAAAATGGTTTTCCTAAAGCATAGGTCTCACTGTGTCCTTCTTCTTCCCAGTGAACATCAGTGGCACCTTCTTCTTGCTGGCAGGAGAGAATACAAACCCAGGCTGGCATTTGAAACCCTCCACGGCTTGCGTTCAGCCTGCCTTTCCAGGCTTCAGAGCTGAGCCCCACAACAGATGAGCAAAGTGGGGTTTCAGTTTAGAGAAGGGCTGCTTAACTAGAGGGTTAGAAACGTGGTGTTTTCAAAAATGTTTTGATAAGGGTATTTCACTATAATTGGTTTCCTTTGTAATCCTATGTATTTTATTTTCTGCATTTAAAAACATTCTGAGAACAAAGGGGCTGCCTAGGACACCAAAAAAGTGAAAAGGTTCTGGTTTACAAAAATGAAGTGACTTGCCCATAGTCACACAGTTAGTAAATATCAAAGGCCTTTTGCTAGCCAATCAGCTGGTCGGCAAGCACTTATTAGGTGCCTACTATGGAAGCACTTTACAAATGCCTTATTTGATCCTTGTAACAACCCTGTGAAGGAAGTGCTATTACTATCCCCATTTTATGAATGAGGAAACTGAGGCAGATAGCAATGAAGTGACTTTCCCAGGGTTACACGATTGGCAATTGTCCAAGGCTGGATTTGAACTAGCCTCCAGAATCCAAAACTCTGTCTATTGTCATGCTTCCTTCTCTACATTTTTTTTCACATTACTTCCTTTCGGTTTCTCTATGTTCCAGCCAAACTGCCCAATCAGCTGTTTTCCAAATTTGTCATTTCGTCTCCAGCTTCCATGCCTTTGCGTAGGCTGAGCCACCTGTCTGGAATCCTCTCCCTCGTCTTCTCCATCTCTTAGAACCCTTAGCTCCCTTCCAAGTTCAGCTCTAGTGCCATCTCTTGCAGGAAGCCTTCCCTGATCTCTCCACATATTATACCTCCATTTGCAAAGTATTCTAGTTTTTCTTATCCATTGATTCACATGCTGTATGGGTATATGTTGACTATAAGCTCTTCACGGGCAGTAACTGGACTTGGTTTTGCTTTTTTCATCTCCTGGCACTTAGTAGGAACTTTAACATTTGAAGAATTAAAGAACAATGAGTCTTTTTACACCTCCCTCCCTGACATGTCCTCTTCCATCCAGTGCCCCTGGCCTTTTGGCTGTTCCCTGAACAAGCCCCTCCATCTCTCAGCTCCAGGTGTTATCTCTGGCTGTGCCCTCCTCATCCCCGACTACTGACCTCCCTGGCTTTCTTTAGCTTCCCAACTCAAATCCCCCCTTCTACAGGAAGCCTTCCCTAACCCCTCTTCATTTTGTTATCTCCTGTTTCTCCTGTCTAAGGCTTGCTCTGTACTTATTTGTTTGTATGCTGTCTCCCCATTAGGATGTAAGCTCCTTGAGGGCAGGACCTGTCTTTGCTTAGCACAGTGCCTGGCACACAGTAGGCTCTTAATTAGTGTTTATTGATGGAAGAGAATTGAGTGAATCAAGCCCTAGACTGTTGGAGCACTTGGCTAGTCTGCCTAACTTCTTCTTATAAACCATGAAGGAGACAGCTCTTTCGGTTACAGATGGGAGCCAAGCAAGCCCTCTGGACTCTGGCAGCCTGGCGGGAAATGGCCTAGGGATTTATACCCTCCTAAACAATCTCTCCATTAGCCCATGGAGGGCCCATCAAATCTGACAAAACCGCTGCAGCCCGGCAGCAATCATGCTCAATTTTCTTTATAAAAACAAACCCAACCTATTTATTTGATGAATGACACGCACATGAAAGAGATGGAAAATGGTACAAGGGAGACCAAAGGGCTGTCTGGCTTTTCACTAGCTAAATCTATTTATCTGCCTGCCATATTCCTTCCTGTCTGTGAGCCACGCCCCGCTCCAGGGCCTGCAGACCCTCTCCTCCACTCAGAAACCAGAGAGTTGGGGCTTGAGAACTACTAGGCCACAGCCAGTGCATAACAGTAGGAGATAAGCATGGGAGTGCAGACTCTGACCCTGACAACTCCAAGGTTTCAGAATCACCGAGAATCCCTGAATTTCCTAATTGGAAGGGGCTTCAGAGGGCATCTTGTGCATGAGCAGGAATCTCTTCGAAATGTGCCTGATGAATAGAAAACCCAGATCTCCTACTTTGGGAGGCCTCCTATCATCAGGCTTCTTCTCCTTCTGCGTGAGTAGAATCCTTACCGCCATTGCTGCTCCCAGTTCTGTCCTCTGAGAGCAAGATCAAGTCTAATCCCTCCTGCCCACACTAGAAGCCAGATGGAGTATCCAGTACCCCCCACCTAAGCCTTCTGTAAGCACACACACCTAGTTCCTGAAACAGATCAACCCATTTCCTTGTCATGGCAACCTGCCTCCTGGATTCACTCCAGCAAATCTATGACATCTAGAGCTGCCCCCCCCAGCCTCCAGATGTGCTCTGCCAAGCGCAGAAGCTAGCAGCGCCAGCAGTTCCCGGGCTTTTGGGGCCAATGGGAAGAGCGATGGATTTGGAGTCAGAAGACCTGGCTTGGAATTCCGGCTCTGTCACTTGGTGAGCCTAAACAAGCTACTTAACCACACACACACACACATGCTACCCCTGCCTCAGTCTCCTCCTCTGTAAAGTGATCATTAAGATCTTCTAGTTCCATATCGCAAGATTCCATGATACGCCCCCAGTGGGCCCAACAACTCGGCGCACAAGGGCAAAGTTGGCTGGCCTTTGCCGAATCAGCCCAGCAGGTGGGAGCAGTAGCTTCCAGGTGACTCTCTGCCAGTTGTGAGCCCTTCGGGTCTTGGGTCCCTCTCCCTATGCCCGTGCTCATGACCGTATGGACCTCCCCGCTGCCGGTTCGCCATTCTTTAGCTCACGGTCTGACCGATCTCGTGTGTCCCCTGAGGCCTCGTCTATCTGTCAGTTATCAGGCAGACGTGTTGGCTTGCTGCCCTTGATCCTACTGATTGCAGCACTTTGGGCAAAACTGGTCATTTGGCATTTCCCATTCTCTTCATCCCCTCCCTCTGGCTCTTAGCAGCCCAGGCCCGAGAGCTCCCTCCACTGGGAAAGAGGTAGGTCACTTGGTTTGCATGAGAAAAATTCCATTTGGTTCAAGTCATCAAGTCACTTTGGCCAGTATGCCCACTCCTGAGAAAGAGCAGAGGATCATTGCTTTAGAGCAATGATCTCTGAGTTTCTCTAGACCATTTCACAGATGAGTAAACTGAGCCCCAAGGAAGTTAAATCATTTCCCCTCCATGACAGTTACTGAATGACAGAGCTGTATTTGGAGTTTAGGCCTCCTGACTCCCAATCCACTGACTGAAGGAAGTTGGACTGGTCAGGCCAGAGAATAGCAGACATGGGGTAGCCAAGAAGGGGGGGGAAATGATGGTGGTCTTCAGGTGTTTGAAGAGACAATCACTTGGAGGCAGGATCTCAGGCTTGTTCTTCTGGGCCCCAAGGGACAGAGCTACAGAGAGGCAGACTGAGACTCTATGTCTGGAAAAATTCGCTGAGGGGTGAGACTTGGGCTATGGTGACCACGTTGCCCCTGGAAGTGGTATATCAGCCTTCTCCACACTTGGAATGCTTCTCAAAAATGACAGAGAGAAGCCACAGGCCTTTCCCCAGGAAGTTCACAGTCTAGAGAGGCCAAGTGCTCCAGTGGGGTTGGCTCAGAGGGCCTGGGTTCTCATCATGGCTCTCCTTCCCACTTACGACAGGGCACCTCCAATTCTCTGGGGGCTGAGCAAGATTATCTCTAAGGCCCTTTCCAGCCTAGGACCCCATGATCCTAAATTGGGGAAAGGGGGTGGGGGAAAGGAAGATGGGGAAGGACTAGGCTGCATTTGTTTGTTCTCATCCATTTTTCATTTATTCCTTGTAGTGACATTTTCTTCTACAGTGGTCCTGTTTATTTCATGCTGTATCAGTTCACACCACTTTTCCCATGTTTCCCTGACTTATTCATATTTGTCGTTTTGTTCTATATGATAATATTGTGTCATATTTGTATGCCATAGGGTTTTTTAGCTACTCATGTATCTGAATCTCTTTTTCTAAATGTGGAAAGAAAAGACTGGACACTGGCTGAAGGGCAAGGCTCGGGTGGGCTCTGTGGGGAAGGCTGCAATGGGCTGGCTCTAGTCACCTGGAAGAGATAAGGGCACAGAAAAGGAGACCAGAGAGGCCTTGAAGGCCAATCTCATTTCTCTCTCAACTGTGCCCAGAACCAGACTTGACCATTAGCTCATGTTCCTGGCAATTCCCTGCTTTTCTGAGCTGTGAAGACAGCCCTCTGGAAAATGCCAAGGCTGAGAGTTGGCTGAGTCTCCTCACTCTCTGGCAATCTTCCCAGCCCATCGATCTGTCTCTTTGAATCACATCATTTCAACCCGCAAATGTCACAGACCAAGTTTGACAAACTCCTCTGGCCAGCAACTAGGAGGGGAGAAAATAAGTCAAACCCTTGGGGCTAGCCTGGTGAATCATTCTTAATTGTCTCTGAGGTCTGGGGCTTGGTAGTAAAGGAGTGGAGCCAGCCACTTTTCTCCATGTTGGTAGGGGTCTACCGCCTCTAGGGGAAGGGACTCTCACTTAGTACTCTTCTCACTCTGCCTTTCCGAGTAGCCAGTCCATGCCGGTTAAGCTATCTGCTGGTCTACTCCTGCCTCACCCGCAGCTTCAATGCCCATATGATGCCAGCCTTCCAAAGAGCCAACTGTGTACGTTGGTAGCAACAAGGCCTTGGTAGGGCAGAACCCAATGCCCAACTTAGAGTTGAGGAGACCTGGGCCAATGTTTCAGATGATACTTCCTAGCTGTGTGACCATAAGAAGATTGTTTCATTTCTCTGAGCCTTAGTTTCCCCATCTGTATAATGGGGATAATGAAAAATACCTACCTCACAGGATTGTTCTGAGGATCAAATGAGAGAATGTGTGCAAAGTGCTTTACATACCCTGAAAGCACTATGGAAATGGAGAGCAGTTATTTCTGACACAGGCCCTGCTCTCATACAAAGTCATTTCCCTCCCCGGGCCTCAGTTTCCTCCCCTGTAAAACCCAGGAGCTGGACTAGATGACCTCTGCACCAAGGAGGCCAAAGGCTAGAGGGTTTACTTCCTCCTTGCAGGGCAAGGTATATCTGTAGGTTGCACCTGAGCCAGACTTTGAAGGAAAAACATGGCTATGGCCCAGAGATGGGTGACAGCATGATAAGTCCTGGTGCTCCAGGACAAGTAGAGGCAGGGGGAGCCACCCCAAAGGCCAGAGGCTTCGGCATAGAGGGGTCCATTAGGAAGCTTCCTCTGGTGTTGCCTCACAAAGTTGTCCAAAGACAGAGTGGCCTAGGGAGGGACAGAAAGCCTCATGGTGGAACAAGGCCCAAGGTCTGCTCCTAGCATTGGCTCAGGGGCACTGTGTGATCTTGCCTTCCCCAAACTCACTCTTCATATTAGAAAAATGATGGGCTTGGCCTACAGGAAGCCTTTATTGACCCATCCTCCTCAACAGATGATCTCAGTTCTATCTCCTTGGCAGTAGAGTGTCACCTGGGTGAGGGCACCTCAGAGTCTCTCCAGGTCCCTTCAAAGGGCAACTCAGGTGTGCCTTCTCCTTACCCCCTCTACCAATGACTGGCACTGTTTCCCTCTTGGCATGAATTTTCATTTACTTGTGTGTATGTTATTAGGCAGATGCCCCTTTGGACTCCAAGGCACTACAGTAGATAGATCACTGGTCCTGGAATCAGGAAGACCTGAGTTCAAATCCCACCTCATTCACTTCCTAACTTTCGAACCTTGAGCAAGTCACTTAAACTTTGCCTCAGTTTCCCCAACTGTAAGATATGGATAACAATAGCACCTACATCGTAGTGTTGTAAGGATCAAATAGGGTATTTGTAAAGCATTTATCACTGTGCCTGGAACGTAGTAGGTGCTTAATAAGTGATACCTATTATGTTGTTGTTCCTCTCACTAGTAGAGTATAAGCCCCCAAGAGCAAAGACTGTTTACTTTTTATCTTCGTAGACCCAGTGTTTAGCAGAGTGTTGTACCCATAGTAGGGCCTTAATAAATGCCTCTACAATTGGGTTGCATTGAACTAAATGGTCTCTACATTGATATTCTGGCTTCCTAGGGAGGTCACAGATACCAGGTGGGCATGGCAGAGACCAAGGTAAAGAAGCTGGCAGGGAGGGACCTATACTAAACATGGATGTCAGTGGGTAGAGCAAACAAGTAGTCAGACTGGAGGAGCAAAGCCAATGACCCTCCCTGGACTCCTGCCCCACAGACATCTGGCCAAGTGCCAACTCCTTTAGCCTAATGGGCTCACGAGGTGCCCACAGGCAACCCCTACCACTTTCCCCACCCAACCCTTTGTCATTGTCACCCTCGTGAAAAAGAGTATGAATGAATGAATGAGTGAGTGAGTGAGCGAGTGAATGAATGAATACATGAATGAGTGAATGAGTGAGTGAATGAGTGAATGAGTGAATGAATGAATGAGTGAGTGAATGAATGAATCTTGGCATACCACTTTACAAAAGTTGCCAACCCTCCCCCCTCCCCAACTAGATTCTGCTGCCTCACCAGACCTCCTGTTGGCCACGTCTGCCTTGTAAACACAGTCACACACATAGACACACGTACAAAGAGAAATGGAGAGATTTCTGCTCCTGCCAGTGAGAGGCCAGGGGGCTCTGGCGGCAGAGTTACTGAGAAGGGAGGCCATCTGGTGCAACAGGACCATTGCAGAACAATTATCTTAATCACCTAATTAGACAGTTCCCGGTGCCTCTCTGGCTGCCCAACAAAGCTGACTGGTCTGAGGGGCAGCAGCTGCTCTCCTCCCACCAGGACCCCAGGCCATGAGCAGGCCAGCTGGCTTGCCAAGACACCACTGTTGGCCTTGGTTGCAAAGTGGAAAGAAGCCCGTGGCTCTAGAGATATGGCCTTCTTCCCCAAGCCATTCAGCTTGGAGACCAGAGGCCAAGTCTGCCTCCAGGTCCTGAAGAGGCCTAAGCATCCCCCACTGCTGAGATTGTAACTCCCCAGAGATCACAGTTGACCTTTGGCAAAGCTCATCTTCAGTGGCCTCAGCTCTCTCCCTCTTCCACTGATCCTTACCACATACCCCCCTCCCCCCAGACTTGCTTGGCTGTATCGAGCTCCCTTACCACCACCCTATGCTTCCCAGACAATGGCCCCTCTTCTAGTCCTTGCTAGGACTTGTCCATCCAAACTTCCCTGCCCCTAGATCCTCAGGACTCACTGCTTCCTAGGTGTTGGCCCCTGGGACTCAAGGCAGAGAAGTCCATGATGGCTCACAGTAACTTTATTTCTTATTGCATTTTGTCAGGGGCCTTCTGAAGCCGCAATATATTTGCTGAAAGGGATGACTTATTAATGGTAGGATTTCAGGTATTAAAGTATAGCCTGAGGAGAGGCCCACAAAACCTGAATCATAAAAGTATGGATTAAAGGAAATATTGCCACATAGCAGCTCCTATAAAGAAGCTCTTTGGCTTTGAGTGGGCTGGAAGCTTAACAATAATCAGCAGGCTTGGTTTTTCCATGAGTCTTCCTTTGGGTAAAGATAACAGTAGCACCCGAAAGTCACTAGGAAAAGAAATTTGACCCAGGGCTTCCTTAATGGAGCCAAAGCATCAAGAATAAAGGTAGGGATTGCCCCTCAATCAATCGACAAGTATTTATTAAGCACCTACTGTGTGCCAGGCACTGTGTTTGACACAGGGGAACAAGTATAAAAAATGAAATTATTTCTACTTCCGAAGGGTTTACATTCTGAGCAAGATCAGTAGATATTGAAATTATATACAGCATAAAGAGAAGCTAGTAAATATGAACACATACAAAGTGGCTAAATCCAAGGTAGTTTGAGAGGGAGTGTGGCCAACACAGAGCCACATAAAGTGGAATGGCCAGGGCCAGGGTGTGCCAAGTTTTAAAATCAAAATCCGGCAGTTTGGATCATAAAGCCAGCACTAGGCCACTAGAGTTGTCCTTGTAGAGGAGACACATAGTCAGATCCATGCTTAAGCAAAATCACTTTGGCAATTGTACATAGGATGGGCTCGAGTTGGGAGAGACTTGAGGCAGGGAAGCCAATTGGGAAGTTGCTGCAATAATTCAGACAAGAGGTTGTTATGTCCTGCCCCCCACCCCCGCTTTTTTCAGCACAACAAGGTGAGGTGATACTCTGACCTAAGATGGTAGCTGTGGGAGTAGAGAGAAGGGGTCAGATGCAAAAGACATTGTGAAGGTCAATTTGGCAACTGACTGTGGGTAAGGGATAGTATTCATAGTGAACCTTGGATATTGGGAAGATGGAGGCACCTTCAACAGAAAGAGGGAAGCACAGAAGAAGGGGAAGTTTGGGGAAAAAGAAAATGAGTAGTTTTAGACACGTCGAGTTTAAGAGATCTCTGGGATGTTCGGTTTGAAATAGCCAATAGGCAATTGGTGATCTGGTACTAAAGCTCAAAGGAGAGACTGAGGCTGAATACATAGGTCTGGGAATGACTTGCATAGAGATGATAATTAAACTATGGTAATAGATAAAGGGAGGGGGTGGTGTCTGTCCACGTAAGAGAGACAGAGAGATACAGAGAAGGCAGAGAGAACTAAGAAGGAGCAGTCAGACAGGTGAACCAGGAGTCCTCTGCCCTGGTCAGGCTGCATGTGGTGGTGTGTTCAGTTCTGGGTACCGTATTTTGGGAAAATAACCATTCAATTCAGCAAGCACTGAGGCCCCTACTGTGTGCCAGGCTCCATCATAGGCACCGGGGAGACAAAGACAAAAACAAGTCAGTGCCTGAATAAACACCTACGGAGCCTGGCTAACTCCAAGCTCCTTGGCCTGGTGGGCTGGCTGGCTGGCTCTTGGAGGGTGGCTGCCATCCAGGGCTTCAAAGGGAGCTGGGAGATTTTGGCAATGACCTCACAATTCAGCTCCCCCCACTGGATCCCGGATGAAGACCCAAGGTTTCCTGAGATTCTGGTTTGAATCCTGATTTTTATAGTAAAGTTGGGTCATAGTTCATTGTAGTGAAAGGCGTTGAGGGTTTGATCTAGGGTAATCTGGGCTGTGTGAGTAGAGAGGAGGCAGATGTGAGCAATACCATCCTGTGGAGGGAGAAATTGATTGGATCTGGTGGATGAGGGGACGGGAGAAGAAGGAGATGAGGACAACTTTCCAAGGTTGTGAGCTTGAGTAAGTAGGAGGTACTATGTCCAGCGTCCTTGGATCCCCAGGGACCAGAACAAGGATGAACACAGAAGGCATTCAGGAAAGCTTTCCTGTCTTACTGAAGCTGGCACCATTAAATACTCTGTGGCTTTCTCTCATGTGCTCATGTTCATTTACTGGGTCTACATCACAGAGATGCCCCAAGCTGGAGCTCCTTGCTTTACTGATGTTCTCACTTTGGTCACCTCGTTTGGGGGAAAGGAAAGACAAGATACTACCTGTCTTTTTCACCTCACTCCTTTTTCTCATGCATGAGATTTTGTGCCCACCCTCCCATGGTCATTTGAGGCCCTGAGATTCTCTGACACATGCCTCTTCTCCCTTTCTCTCCCCCACCCCTCAGGTTTCTGTGACATTATGAACCATGGCCCAACTTTACTACAAAAAGGTGAACTACTCACCCTACCGGGACCGCATCCCACTGCAGATCGTGCGAGCGGAAGCTGAGCTGTCTGCGGAGGAGAAGGCCTTCCTCACCGCTGTGGAAAAGGGTGACTATGCCAGTGTGAAGCAGGTTCTGCATGAGGCTGAAATTTACTACAACGTCAACATCAATTGCATGGACCCCCTGGGCCGCAGCGCCCTGCTCATTGCCATAGAGAATGAGAACCTGGAGATCATGGAGCTGCTGCTCAACCACAGCGTCTACGTGGGAGACGCCTTGCTCTATGCCATCCGCAAAGAGGTGGTTGGGGCTGTGGAGCTGCTGCTCAGCTACCGGAAGCCCAGTGGTGAGAAACAGGTGAGGACCGCCTTGGGAGGAGGGGGCGGGTTCATAGTGCAACTTGGAACAGCAGGGGAACATTCAGTCCCAGCCATGTTGCCTTGGCTGTCTTCCTCTCCTTCCCGTCTCCTACGTTCTCAGATTTCTCTCATTATTCACCCTCAAGAGGAAGCCGCTGAGATTGGAGGTGGCCACCAAGACTGGCTTAGCCTCCTTTCTGGGAAGCTTGGCACAACCTGCAACTAAAGAAATGCTGGTCTAAGGACAAGGCCAGAGGCTACAAGAGGATGGGGGTGGGGGATGTTCCTTTCTGGGAGTGGGAGCCTGGGAAAGTCCATTTATGCTTGGTAAAGTTCTCCATCCTTCTGCAGCTTCCTGCTTGGTAAACCCAAGAGAAATTCTAGATCAGAAGCTGACCAACTGCAGTTACAACCAACCTGCCCCATTCTACCCACTGACTTTAGGAGCCACTGATGGTGTCCTATTGGGGAAGAGAGGTTTTGGTGGTCATTAGGGGAGAAAGCAATGGAGTCTAGGAAAAGCTCTAGTGATACGCTGAACTGGGCTAATTATGGCACAGAGATCTGGGTTCAAGTCTTGACGCTGTCACTGGCCTGTCACCTGTATGACCTTAAGCAAGTCATTTCCCCACTCAGCCTCAGTTTCCCTATCTGTCAAATTGGGATAATTCCTGCCATGCATTATTTATAGGGTAGCTGAGAGGATCAGATGAACTCTGGGATGGGCAAGGATTTTGAAAGCTGGAAGGAAGCTGGTAAATGGTTATTAGCTAATGGTGACCCAGGGCTCATGCTTTAATTTCTCTGAAGCCCATTTCACACATCTGTAAAAGTGAAGTCTTCATCCTTGGCCCCACAGCCCTCACAGGTAAGCTATGAGGAGAAGGAAAGTGGAGAGAACTTGGGCCCCAGGAAGAGAGGCCTGGCTTCCAGAAATAAGGAGGTGATTGCCCCCTAGGGGAGCCCTCATAAAGCCCTTCCTGAGTTCTAGGTACTGCGGTTTAGGAGGAGCAATTATAAACTGTCAAATGTCCAGTGGATGGTGACCAGGCTGGTAGAGGGCCTTGAAGCCATGCCACATGACGATGAATGAAAAGAAGGGGCATGTTTAACCTGCAAACGAGCAGAGGGGGGAGGGGGGACCTGAGAGCCGCTTTCAAATATTTGAAGAGTCGTCCCAGGGAAAAGGGATTCTGCTGGGCCCCAGAGAGCAGAACCATGAACAAGAGTCAGATTCAGGCCTGACATGTCAAGGAAACCTTTGGCACAGTGAGAGCCAACCCAAAGTGGGATGGGCTCCCCTTTATCCAGGCCTTCTAGCAAGGGCTTGGCTGGGCTGTACACAGTTGTTCTGCTATGGCTTGAACTAGATGCCCACTGAGGTCCCTGGATGGATTGATTCTGGCTTGAAATTCAGTAACAAAGGCCTTCAGACCTAGAAATAAATTTAGCGACCATCTAGGCTGACCTCTTCATCTTACAGATGAGGGAAGTGCAGATTGAAGAAAGGACTTGCCCAAAGCCACACAATGAGCTGGTTTTCTCAGCATTTCATAGTGGGTTTAGTTTCCCACTGTGGGCCGCTTCTCTGAGCAAAGGCAGAAGGATAAATAAGACAGCCAGTTGACCAGCCAGAGAGGCAGACAGAGGAAACCTTCTACACACTATTCACTTGCTTTGCTTTTCCTTGTGCCACCCCTCCATCCCCACCCTACCATAGCTGGCTCCCTTATTTGACTAGAAACCTTAGAGTTTGGGGTCAACATTCACATTCAATAAGCATTTATTAAGTACCTATTATGTGCCTCCCCCTGTGGGAGACGCTGGGGATCCAAAAACAAAAAAAGCCCAGTGGTCCCTGCCCTCAAGAAACCTCCATTCTTTTGAATTTGCTCAAGCCCTGTGGCCTTCAAAGACTTCTCTAAAGATGCCAGCATTGCCCGCCTCTGCCCCCCCCAGGGTTCTCTGCAGTCTGCCATCCTTACTCATTTGTCCATGACAGATGGCTCCGAATCCACACCGACTTCCCTGATGTGCTAGCAAAGCTGTCTCAACACCTCCACTGAGTGACGCTTTATTCTGTTTAGGAATAGCAGAGAGTGTGCCAAAGAACAGCAGGCTCCAGGGCTACCGCACTCAGGTACCGCTCTTGGTGTAATCCTGAGCCCGGGGTAGAGAGCTGACGTGGTGGTGTTGTGGGAAGGAGCCTTCCACAGACCACTCTCAGCTGTCTTCATCGCAGAGACAGATTGCTTTTCCTTCCCTGTGACTCAAAGGCACGCGATAGAAAAGGGCACTCTCAAGCCTAGCATGGAAGCAGTGCACTGTACGTTGTAGAGGAAACTCTAAGACTGTTGCCCAAATCCCCAAAGCCAAGAGCTGGTCTTTTCTCCAGACTGATCAGGAGAATGACCTCAATTCTCTGATTTGATTTGACCATGGCAACCTAGGTCTAGACCAAAAGAGCAAGCTGAAGAGGGACCAGCTGGCCCTGAGAAGAGCCTCCCAAGGGGTTGGGGGTGGGGCACAATGGACAGCTCTTGCTCTGATGATAATGAGTCCCACTTCTATTGTATCTTGGACCTGGCCAGTCCAACAAGCACTTACCAGGTTATCAAGGGGCCAGCCTTGGAATCAGGAAACGCTGGCTTTGAATCCAGCCTCTGACAGACATATACGAAGTGTATGATCATGTGAACCAATCATCTAACCTCAAAGGGCCCCACGCAACTCAAAGTTACATATTTGTTGCTGGTATGCATCAGTGGAGGGAGTTTCCACACCAGGACATGAATTCACATGGCTCTTGACTCCCCAGCCTCCTTCCCCTCCCCCCACAAAAAGTGTGTAAGGCACTGGACCAAGTTATAGGAATACAAAAATATGACAAGTCCCTGACCACAAGGAAGTTTTAATTTACTATGGAGAGAAATAGAGTAGTAAATACATAGTAATTTCCTTATAACAGCCCTGTGAAGTAGGTCTCTTAGGCACAATTATTCCCAGTCTATAGATGAAGAAACTGAGACTCACAGAAGTTAGTGACTTGGCCATCTAGCAAATCTCAGAATCCAGCAGAGCCCTAGACAAAGCACCCTCCTGAGCAACGGTAGACAAAGTATGGTTCTTAGAGGCAGGATCCTAATTCCAGGGCTGGTGCTGTGCCACTGGACCAGTGACCCATGTCATTGCCAAAGGCAGACTTGAAAATGGAGCTAGGACAATGATATCCAGCTGAAAGTCCAGATATCATGACATACCAGAGGTGCTGCAGAGTGGGAAGATGGGCGTTCGCCATTTGGCTGTCAGTGGGTCACTCAGTGAGCAGGCTCTGCCTCATTGAAAACATGATGGTTCCCACTCGCCTGGCCAATCAAGGCGCTATGTAGCTAACTGCCAATTTGGCTCTCCAGGGTCATTAAGTAGAGCAAGAGAGCCATACTTACCAAAGGCACTTGGCTGGTACCTCTCAGGAGGGGCCCAGCTAATTGAAAACTGGTTCTTCTCGACTGCTGATGGCCTCTGTGTTCACCATAACCTTTTCCCAACTCTTTTCCCGTTTGTTCTTCACACCAGCTCCAACCCTGTGAGGGCCGAGTCAGTGGCATTGAATATGAGCTCCTTAAGGGCCCAGGACCTAGGCCTGAGCAGGTGCTTAACACAGACCATGTGTGCTGAATTGAGGGAAGCAGGGCATCGATCATCCCTATCTAGCAGATGAGAAAATCGGGGCTCGGTCACATTGTGGCTCCCCCCAAGGTCACACAGCTAGTAACTGTTTGAACCAGGCCTCAAACCCATGGCCTCAGGCTTCAAGACTAGTGTTCTTTTGGGGCAGCTAGGTGGCATAGTGAGTAGAGCACCAGCCCTGGAGTCAGGAGGGACCTGAGTTCAAATCCGACCTCGGATACTTGACACTCTTACTAGCTGTGTGACCTTGCACAAGTCGTTTAACCCCAATTGCCCTGCCTTGCCCCCTCAAAAAAAAGACTAGTGATCTTTCCAGTGTGTCTGGGTATGTTCATGCACAGAGCCATTTATGATAAGGCCAGCAGTGGGAGGGATCTAGGAATGACTCCAGTGAAGTCATGGCATTGACCCCTCTCTGGCCTCAGTACCGTCGTTCAAGTTCTCTCTTCTTTCCTCTACTCCTCTGAATTCAAAGTACAGACCAAGTGTTGCCCCCTCTAGGAAGTTCTCCCTGCTTGCTCCAGCCGTTATGGATGAGTTCTCCCTTTTGGTGTTCTTCCTGAGCTCATAATTTCTCTGTATCACAAGACATCCCTGGATCACAGATTTGGGTCACACATCTAGGCAGTGTCTGAGGCCAGATTGAACCCGGGTCTTCCTGGCCAGCACTTTGGTCACTGTACCAGGCAGAGCAATGACTCCGGAATCAGACAGGCTGCTTTGGATCCCAGCTCTGCTAGCTGTGATCTCTGTGGCCTCGGGTGAGTCACTGAACTTCTTCATCTGAACCAGGAACACTATTGAAATTTTGAAGGGCTGCATAAATGTGATCTCTGATTCTGGAAGGGCTTCCATGAGGTGATCTCTAAGCACATCTCAGCTTAAAACCATCATTTGAAGTAGTCTAGTTTTCTCACAAATCCAATCCACCAAGTATTTATTGAGTTCCTACTGTTTGCCTTCACTGTGCTAGGCTCCAGAGATTCAAAGACAAGAGGGGAGTGGGGAGACAACATACACACAGACATTTCAAAAATAGCAGATAGTTTGAGGGGTTGGGGCATGGGGATCATCAGAGACCTTGTGTAAGATATGGCTGAGCCTTGATAGGAGCTAGGGGAGTTCAGACAGAATAAAGGACTTTCCAAGCATGGAGTGAGAGGTAGGGGTAGGGGAGGTCCACCTTTGCAAAATCATGGTGGTGGGAACTGAAATATCATATTAAGAACAAGTAGTCCAGCTTGTCTCTAGAACATAAAGTATCTGATATTAGTATAGCCTAAAGGCAGTAGGGTGAGCTTCTGAAGCTTTTGGAAGAAGAGAATGAGGTGGTCAGACCTATGTATGGACCAATCTAGCAGCTCCTTCTGTAACCCCTGGAGGACCTCAGTGCCTGGCACATAATAAGCACTTAGTAAACATTTGTTGACTACCCTACAAAGAAGGACCAAACAGCCGCCACTATCTTATGGGAAGGGTAGGAAGTGCCCTGGGAGGTCAATAGGCCCTAGGCCATAGGTGGCAGGAAGTAGGGGGCAAAGAGTGTCAGGGGGTAGGAGAACAACGCACAGGTGGGCTGAGAGGAAGAGGAAGAGGAGGAGGAGCAAGAGGATATGCTGCCATGGTCAGGGCAAGCTATCATTGGCTTGTTGGAAACGCCAAGAAATGATAAATGGTAGCAAAGGAAGGGAAATTATGTGGGGAAAACATTTTCTTTGGATTTTCTTGTCATGATTAAATACAGGAGATCACCAAAGCATCCACGGACCTTTGCTGGGACTCAGCCCCCGGACCGTGGGAAGAGTCTGCCACAACTGAGGGATGGCACACAAATACAACTTACACCACAGAATGTGCTTTTTAAAAAGGGCTTTGGCCAACCCAGAAATTTCCTCTTGGCCACCATGTACCCCCACATCGCTTGCCCATCTCAATTAGCTGAGCAGAGACCTGTTGGCAGCCTGAAGTGTCCTGAGAAGGCAGCCATGCTCTTTGTTCATTTGAGGGGCCCCACCATGGCTGAACTATGCTCAAGGAGGACCAAAGCCCAGGCTGGTGCCACCTCTCCAAAAGGTCAATCCTGGGAGGCTCTGGGGCAAAGTTCAGCAGATGGGGTCCCCAGTGGGAAGCCTATGACTCTTGCTACTTGGAAGACATGAAAGGCAGCCGGAGCTAGCTGGGCCCTTAATGGTCATCTGGTCCAACCTCATGTCAGGACCCAAGTTAGGGACCTAGAGGGCCTGTCTAGGATAAAAAAAGGAAATGCCTTTCCCAGAGTCACACAGGTTCATACAGGAGTCTAAATTTGAGCCCAAGCTTTCTGAATCTAAAACCCACACTTTTCCCACCAAACCACCCTGGCTTTGCAGAAGGGTCTTAAAGGAGCCAGTGGTGAGGCTCAAAGCTGGGGCAAGGGGAAAATCTGGTGAGTGGCAGCCACACCCCCACCTCTTAAGAATACCCAGGGACCCAGAACTGAAGCCTAAGGAACCCTCCAACAAGGTCCCCCCACTGTCTACAACCAGGGAACTGCCCAGCAGAGGATGCTTTTTCTCTTCTAATTGGCATGCTAAAAAGGCAACTGTCCGTGAACATGGCTAGGCTGTGGGGCCTCTGGGAGGCAGGCAGCATCCACAGAGTGCATCTCTGCTAAGTGGCGGGCACACATACTGACTGGTGAAGGGGGTGGGTGCCCAGAAAGTCAGGCAGCCCTGTGGGGCCAGGAGAGCAGGCAGACAGTGACCAATGTCAGGGTAGTCTAGCAGGCCACACTGAGCTTCAGGAGCAGGGCTCTGGTCCCCAGTAAAAACTGAGGAGGGGAGAATGAGGCAGGACTCCAGGCCCAGAGCCAAAGGATTAGACTGCACAGGACTGAAGGCCCCTTCTAGCTCTGCCATTAGAGGTTTGGATTGCTAAGCATTAATAATAGATAACCATGATCTATTGTGAGCACTTGCCAGATCAAATTTTCTTCCTTCCATATTTTCTCTTCCTTCATAATATTTGCTCATTCCTCCACAAGGAAAAATTGGTCCAGGTCTGCGCAAAGATCCGTCTCCCATATAGCTGCCCAACCAGGGTTCCTAAAACACGTCTCTGTTGCTGTCACCCGCCCCCCGCCCAAAAAGCATCGGGAGCCTCCTAGTGACTCCAGGAGAAAACATATAGGCTGAACCCTAAGAGCTCTCTACAATCCAGAGCTCAGTCTAACAGGGTGAGAATCAAAAGGGTGGGTGCAAAGTCTGAGACTTGAGATCCAAAACTCGACATGCCCAGTGTGAGCTGAAAAGAAGATCTGGGAGTCTCACTGAACTGCGAGCCAAGTAGGAGTCAGTGGAGCTGTGAGCATTTCTCAAGAAGCTCCTAGTCCCATTGAAGAGACAGCATACACGCATGCACATACATCAGACATCAGCTGGGTCCCTTTGAAGGGAAGGGGCCAACAGATGGGGCAGGCAGGGTGACATGGCTAAGCCAGTGAAATTGCTGCCTCCATTAGGTGGCCTGGTATCCCATTGCCAATAGACAGCACCATGCCAGGCACATCATGGGCTTAGGTGGTGATTCGTCTGTCGCTATTGGGAGCTCACGCCTTTGGTCCTCACCCCCATCTCATTTCCAGTCTCTTCCTTTCTGCTGGTGCCTTCCCTACAAACGTAGACCAGCCTCCCGATCCATAGAACCCCTCCCTCAACCCTGCCATCTTCTCAAGCTGTCTCCTTGTCACAGCAGAGATTCTAGAAAAAGTCATCTCCACGCTTTATCTCCACCTCCTCCTACACATTCACCCCCCAACTCCCTCCTCCCTCCTCATCCCTTGCAGGCTGGCTTTGAACCCCAGCACGTGCTGAAGCTTGGTCCCAACTCCACAGAACACGCCGCCCCTCCCAGGATATGTGATCACCCAAAATCCTTAACTCAACCTTGGTTGTGCTCAGGACCTTCCCCTTCCCTTGGCCTCCTCTCCCCTGGCTGCAGGGTGGGGCACTCAGCTCTGGCCAGAGCCTTCCGTTACAGAGGGGAGAATCTGACCCGTGTACCTTCCGTCTGTGGCTCTGCTTGGTCTCCACTTCACACTACACACACACACACACACACACACACACACCCCACACACAGCTTCCTCCTGTTGTCTTCCCAATTAGGTTGTTAGGGCCAGCTTGATGCCATTATAGTGTGCATAGCGTTGGGCCTGAGGTCAGGAAGACATCTTCCTGAGTCCAAATCCAGTCTCAGATACTTCCTAGCTATGTGACCCTAGGCAAGTCACTTCAGACTGTTTCCCTCAGTTTCCTCATCTGGAGAATGAACTGGAGAATGAAATGCAAACCACTCCAGCATCTCTGCCAAGAAAACCCCAAATGGGGTCATGGAGAGTCAGACAGGACTGAACAACAAATGAGATTATAAGGTCCTGGAGGTCAGGGACTGTATTTCTTTTCCTTATCTGTATTCCTTGCAGCTAGTACAGTGCCTGGCTGGTAGTAAGTGCTTCGTGTATCTTTGAATTTGAATTTACCTGCTAAATCCTCTGGCTCCTATGACAATGCCTCCTCGTGCCCCAGGAAGCTCACTAGGGCTGTTGGTGACAGAGGAGACACCCATCTGAGATTTCCTTACACTGTGGAGAGGAGCAAACAAAGCTCAGACACGCCATCAGTCTTCATTCCCAAGGAACAGAGTGTCAAAGACAGCAGCCTTCCTTTGTGGTGCTAGAGAACGCTGACCTTTGGCTTTATTGGGCAGCCTTGTGGGTGGAGAGTATGATGTCAGCCCCACTGCTCTGGCCACTTTCCATCAGGCTGGGTGTCCCAGAAGCAGATCTGGATGTGCATTGTGGGGGAGCTCCCCATTCAGGGATGGGTGGGCCTAACTGGCCTATGATGGGATTCTGCCTTTGCCCATTCCTTTGGGAAGAAGCAGTCTTGGCAATAAATCCATTCCACAGAGGGACTGGAAACAGTAGGGTACTTGAGAATTCCAATTAGAAATGTGTCAGTTAATCACAATAATAGCTGACTTATAGCCTTTATATAATTTGCAAAGTGCTTTACATATTAGCATCCTGTGCCAGCCTCACCACAGCCCTGTCAGGTAGGTATGACTGGTATTGCTAACCCCATTTTACAGATGAGGAAATGGAGGCAGACAGGTTAAGCAACTTACCCAGGGCCATGCAGATAGTAAGTATCAGAAGTGAACCTGGGTGATTCAAGGTCCAGCTAGCTATTATTAGGATTACTTGAGAAAAGTGACCTTGGGAGAATTCTGGACTGTCTGTGGCAGTGGGTGAGATGGTATCTTCCTCCGTTCCCATCTGTCACAAGAATCGAGCTGAGATCTAAGAGAAGCCACCTCAAGCCTGAGTTTATTCTGTCTGATGTCATGAATGCACATGCCATCCATCTGTGGGGATAGGGACGGAGTGGTGAAGGGACAGCTGCCCACCCCTGGGTTGGGCATTTAACAGCAAGCATATGTTAAGTGACTGCTGTATGCCAGTCAATCAGCAAGCATTTATTAAGTGCCTACTATGTGCCAGGTACTATGCCAAGCCTGGGGAAACAAAAAAGAGCAAAAGACAGTCCCTGCTCTCCAGGGGCCCCCAAGCTAACAGGGAAGACACCCTACAAACAACTAGGTGCCAACATACCATAGACAGAGTAAGGTGGAAGAAATGCACAGAAAAGAAGCACTAAGTAAGGGGGTGGAATCCAGGGAAGGAAGCTGGGAGGTGGAGGTGAGACAGTCAGGTGAGGAAAGGGGATATCTTGTTGGAGGCCAGAGAAAGAGGGAGGGGAAGAGCAGCTTCTGGAAACTTTCCATGCCAACCAGACCATTTTGCAATTGATCCTGGAAGCCGTAGGGGGACACCGGAGCTTACTGAAGGGGGGCAGCAACATAGTCACATCAAGTATTTGGTAGGATTGGGGCACCAGGACTGCCTTTGGATAGGGGAGTCCCATTCAAAAGTCCCAAAGGCACTGGAGACCCAGAGCGAGGCTGAAAAGGAAAGTTCTCCCCTTGATCCCCACTGCTCAGCCCCCAAACCGAGCGGCGCCCCCATATTGGCCACAAGCGACGTTAATGCGATTGAATAGCTGAGTCTGGTGATTCCTCCCTCTCCCCTCCACACAACCATTTTGTTTCTTCTCAGAACTCAATTTCTAATGAGAGGCCGGAAGCACATGGTGTGACTTGGAGTCCTGAGGGAAAGCAAACTGCATCAGAAAATAATCCGATCCAATCCCCCACCTGACCCCAGTCTGACCCCCAAATGGACGCTAGCAGCCACAGAGCTGGCCCTGGGCATTGAGGGAGCAGATAGTCAGCTCCGTGGCATCATCTGAGAGACAGGAAAGGAGAGCTAAAAGTTGGCCTGGAAGAACAGTGGAGACACCGAGTCATGGCATGCTGCTTATATGTATTCTCTCTCCTACGGGGCCCAAAATTGCTGTGCTCGGTTATGTGCTAGGCACCGTGCTGGACAATGGGGACACCGGGAGAGGGACAAGAGCCCCAAGAGGGCCTCCCCTGGTATCCACGAGAGGGCTGCAGTCTCACTTGTGGCACTTTGTAGTCACTTCTGCTAATCCTCATAGTGACCCTGTGACAGTATGATTATCACTGCCCTTTATGGGTGGAAAGACCAAGTCCCCCGCCATGACACAGCAAAGTTGTGGGAGAGCTGGCATTGAGAGCTCTCTTATGCCAGTGGCCCTCTCCCAGGCAGGACTGGCTCCCTGCTCCTGCACATTTGTTCTGGGGGAGGCCCACAGAGTTCCCTCTGGAGTCTGGGCTGCTATTAACTCTTTCTTGCTGGCCTAGAAACCCTCAGATTTGGGCCAAGAGGACCTGAGTTCAAATTTCAACTCTGCCCTTTACTCCCAGTGTGACATTGGGCAAATCACTTCATCTATTTGGGCCCAGATCCCTTGCCTGTAAAATGACAGGGCTGGGCTAGGTAACTTGAGAACCCATCCAGTTCAGAAGTCTGGGATGCTCTGATCTGGGCTGTCTCTCATCCCGTTTGGAACAGCAAGTACAGTGCTAAGCTTCCAAATGTATGTTATGATCCACGGCAACCAGCCATGGTTGTGGAAGCCATCCCATCCAGCCATCCCATCCAGCCATCCCATCCAGCAAGGCCTTGTTCAAGGCTGCCTCCTCGTCAAGCCTTCACTCACCTCCTGCAGCCAGACCAACACCAGTGGCCAGGGCCTTCCATCATGATGCCATCATCCCTCCTGCGACATGAGAGGGGTGTCATATTCGGGCCCTTCCAGCTACGCAGCCTGTGATTTCTACCTATGGAGTAAGCTTCTCCTAGGATCACAGCCAATTTGAGAGATGGAAAAACAGAGGCCCAGAGGGATTAAGTGCTTTGCTTAAGGTCATACCAATAGCAAACAAAACTGGGGCAGGGACTCTTAACATGGAATCCACTACAGCAGCTGACATGGTGCTTCACTCATGGTAAGAGGCCAGAGAATACTGTTTGACTCATGTTTTGTGTCCATTTTCCTGATGGTAGATGTAAGTGCAAATGTTACCCCTTACACACACACAAACACATAGACACAGAGACATACATACAGAGACACGCACATACATGCACGGACACATACAGACACATGCACAAACACACACAGACATATGCACACACAGAGACATACACACATGCACAGACATACACACACAGACACAGACATACAGACATGCACAGAGACACACACAGACATACACACATACATGGACATATACACACAGACATACACACAGACACGCACAGAGACACACACAGCCATGTACACACACATACACAGACATATACACACAGACATACACACAGAGACATGCACAGAGACCCACACAGACATGTACACACACAGAGACATATACACACAGACATACGTGCACAAATATATACACACACAGACACAGACATACACACATACACAGACATATACACACACAGACACAGACATACGCACACAAACATACACACATGCACAGACATATACACACATACGTGCACAACTATATACACACAGAGACATAGACATACGCACACAGACATACACACATGAACAGGCATATACGCATGCACAGACATATACACACAGACACACACAAACACACAGTCATACAGAGGCGCATAGAGGCGCACACAGACATACACACACAAACACACACAGACACACACAGATACCCACACAGACATGTACACACACATACATGCACACATGCACAGACATATACACACAGACATATACACACATACATGCACAAATATATACACACAGAGACATAGACATATGCACACAGATATACACACATGAACAGACATACACACATCCACAGACATATACGCACAGACACACACACAAACGCACAGTCAGACAGACGCTCACAGAGACGCACACAGACATATATACACACAGACACACACAGACATACACACATGCACAGACATATACACACAGACACACACACACAGTCATACAGATGTGCACAGAGACCCACACAGACATGTACACACACATACATACACACATGCACAGACATATACACACTGAGACATATACACACAGACATACGTGCACAAATATATACACACACAGACACAGACATACGCACACAGACATACACACATGAACAGACATATACACACAGACACACACACACAGTCATACAGATGTGCACAGAGACACACACAGACATACACACACTTCACCACCACACTCTGGGCCCTCATCGAACACGTACCCCTCTCATCGAGTCTCGATCTTAACGCCTTTTGCTGCTTGTCCCTCGTCTCCCTAGGTCCCCACTCTGATGATGGATACCCAGTTCTCAGAGTTCACCCCAGACATCACACCCATCATGCTGGCCGCCCACACCAACAACTACGAGATAATCAAACTTCTTGTCCAACGCCGGGTCACTATCCCCCGGCCCCACCAGATACGCTGCAACTGTGTGGAGTGCGTGTCCAGCTCGGAGGTGGACAGCCTACGGCACTCCCGCTCACGCCTCAACATCTACAAGGCCCTGGCCAGCCCTTCACTCATCGCCCTGTCCAGCGAGGACCCCATCCTCACTGCCTTCCGCCTCGGATGGGAGCTCAAGGAGCTCAGCAAGGTAGAGAACGAGTTTAAGGCTGAGTATGAGGAGCTCTCCCAGCAATGCAAGCGCTTCGCCAAAGACCTCCTGGACCAGGCCCGCAGCTCCCGGGAGCTGGAGATCATCCTGAACCACCGAGATGACCATGCTGACGACCTCGACCCCCAGAAGTGCCATGACCTGGCCAAGCTGAAGGTGGCCATCAAGTATCACCAGAAAGAGGTAAGGAGTTCCCTTCTCCCTCACTGACTCCTGGTAGGCCTCGGTGCCCTGTACCCAGAAGGCCGAGATGCCCAGGTATCATCTCATCAAGGCCTTCCCAAAGGGTCCGTGTTCTAGCTTGACATCTGAGCTGCATCCTCTGAACTACTTGGCCTCACCTTGCCAAGTTGGCTCCAGTCTCAGGTCCTGCCCTCTGCTGCCTGCTCACCGCCACCACTGCCGCCACTACCACAATGACAATAATAACAATAGGCAACATTTATGTTGGCTTTAAGGTTTCCTAAACACTCCATCTAGTTTGTTCTATATGCAGGGTCAGCTGCCCGGAGCAACAACTCTGCCCACAGCTCACCCTGGAGGCTCTTGAGGCCAACCTCGGGCTCCACCTGGGCTGGCTTTGGCCTCGAGCATTTCCCAGGCCCTGTTCAGGTGCGGCTTGGTTCTTGCCGCTTGGTGCCACATTCACTCGGGGGTGAGCACAGAGCTTCTTTGCCACCTGGCCCCCTTCTACAGCTCAGGGCAAATCAGCCCGAAGCAGTCACGCCTCCCCACTCTCTGAATGTTTGTGTCCAGATGAAGCCAGGTTCAAAATGATCACTTGCAGTAGGCCTCAAGGGGAAAAGCTGTCCTCATAAAGGGGGGGACTGGGCAGCAGGAAGGCCATCAGGGCCATAGTCACTTAGGTGATGACTGGGTTTGTTTATGGCTTAGAGGCTGCTTGTAGAGAGAAGAATAAGTCTCTTTAAAAATATCTGCTTTATTGATGCCCTCTGGCATTTCCAGGAACCTCTCCTGCCCCTCCATATTGACAAAGGAAATGATTAAGAACAAATATTTATAAGCTGACTCCATCTGACAGTCTACACAGCATTCCTCCATTGCTGTTCCCCTTGCTTCTCTACTCCAGCAAAGGAGATAGGTTTCATTAGTTGGGTGGACCCATTTTTCAGTATAGACGTTGAAATAGTTCTCTCCAAGCTACTTAATTCACTCCTCATCTTTTCATATCAATCTTCTTACATCTCTAAAGTCCTCATAATTTGTCATTTCTAATTGCACAAGATTCTGATATGTTGACATGCCCTGGTTTGCTTAGCCATTCTCCAACTGATAGGGACTCACTCGTTTCCACTCCTTTACTATCAGTGTTTTGTTTCGGTATTTGATTCCCTTGGTGTCTTTGCCCAGTAGTGGAATCACTGAGTCAAAGAACAGAGACAGTTGAATCACTTTTCATCCATCATTCCAAGTTGATATCCAAAATGATTGAGTTAATTCACAACTGCACCAACAATGTATCAGTGTGCCTATCTTCCCACAGCCTTACCAACAGTTGTAGTTCTCATTTTTTAATCATCTTTGCCAATTTGCAGAGAATGGGATTTCAAGTCATTTTCTTAATCCCAGGCCAGTAGAGATATTTATTCATGGCTTCTGCCCAAACTCACTGCCCATGACTTCACTAAAGATAGTGATCAGCTTTAGCAGCATTAATGCACTTAGAGGTCAGGGCCCTGGTCAGTAGCCCTTATTCCTTCCCATGCCCCGGGGACAGCCCTGGGTGATATAAGTTGATGGGAATTAGAGTCTGAGAGATTGGACCAGCTGGGAACTTACTGTAGATTACCAATTCTCCTTCCATTGGTGTAAGAAGACCCCTATAACTATGCATACTCTTTGCAGAGCTAAAACATTTGACATCTAACCAATCCCAGGAGGCAGCATTCAGTCTGTCTTCTAGCTGATTGCTAATTAGCCACAGGACCTCTTAGCCTCTGCTGACCTCAGACTCCCCACTTACTGGGACCTTCTTGCTTGTTTCCTGGCTTCCATGTGCCATCATGTGACTGTGGGCTAATTAATCTAGCCTATATTCCTTTCCCTCCAACTCTCAGCAACACTCTATTTGTCATTTCTCTTTCCCCCATTGGTCTCTGTCATATCTGAATGCTCCTTAACCTGAATTCCAACCCTCATCATCCATGTCTGGAACAGTTCCAGAATCTTGCCTTACTTATTTACTCATATGAATGAGTACTGGTCTCTGCCTTCAGCTTCCACAGCTTCCCAAGATGGTCCTGAGCTCCGTATTTCCCCCTGTACTACACCAGTCAATAAACATTTATTAAATGCCTCCTATGTGAAGATGGTGGCTGGAAAGCAGGGACTAGCATGAGCTCCCTGCTAAGTCCCTCCAAAAACCTATAAAAAAATGGCTTTGAACCAATTCTAGAACTGCAGAACCCACAGGGTAGCAGAAGGAAGCAGGGCTCTAGCCCAGGACAGACTGGATGGTCTCTGGGTAAGGTCTATCCTGCACGGAGCTGGGAACAGAGCAGAGCCCAGCATGGGTGGCATGGACCAACCAGACCAGGAGCTGGGCGGAGGGTGCCCTAGCTCCCTGAATCAGTGAGCTGTGGCAGTTGCCAGGCTTCTCAACCCACAAACACCAAAGACAACAGAGTAGGTTAGTGGGAAAAGCGGCTGGGGACAGGGAGTTTGCAGTTAGGCCACTGCCCCAGGGGCAGTAGAG
>CM053628.1:2859968-2897237 GCA_028646595.1 Phalanger gymnotis | reverse complement strand
AAAATGCCTCCTATGTGCCAGGTACTGTGCCATGCACAAGCAGAAGTTACTCCTCATGAGGTTTCATCATCTCTGGGGCTGTTTCCTCTGTGGTCGCAGAGGCAATCCTTCAGGCCAAAAAAGTAACACTCTCTTATTGGGTGAAGTGACTCGGTCAAAGGAGGAAGATGCTTCTTTTCCTGGACTGTGATGAAAATCGCAAAGAAGTTAAGATGTCCACCCTTCCGCAGCCACCTTCCTCGTGCACATGTACTGGTCATGGTTTTTGTACTATTGCCACTAACAGTTTTTAAGCACATGTTGCATGTTTGTGGTGATAGGTACTTGTTCCCAGGGGCCAGATGAAATTGAAAATTGCCAAGAAAAGATGTCCCATTGCCCAAGTGATGGTCCATTTCACCTGGTTTAGGATTTCCTGCCAGCCCATTAGTGCCAGCACGGCCTTGAGCCACGGTGAAGGGATCTGAGCCCCTGGCTGCTGACTTCTGCCCAGCCCTCTCTGGGTGGGTCACAAATAGGAGACCCTTCTTCCTGTGCCCTGCTCATAGACGCCCTTGGCAACATTCTGGGGCTCTTCACCTAGGGCTCCTGCTAGGAGTCAGGGGAGAAAAGCTGGGGGGAAATGTAGACCCTTTGAGGAGTAGCTTTGAAAGCAGATGGACTCGGCGAATGAGCCAATGAGCCAATGCTGTTCTTCCCCCAGCCTTCACCACAGTTCCTTCGCAGTTCTTGGACAGCCTTGGCTCGCTTGTGGGTTAAGCCTGGCCCACAAAGTCACAGCTTGGGAGCAATCAAGAGTCTTCAAGTCACTCAGGGCTCAAGACCTCCTTTTCCATATTGTTTGCCTAATGGCCCATTCATTTCAATGAAACCCTTAACATAGACCAAGAATTCAGGCTGTTTTTCTTTGAAATCTTCCAAACAAAGGAAGCAAAGTAGCTGAAATCTCCCTCGCATTGCCAGAGAGAGGGCATGGCACCTTGGGAAATGTACGTGAGTGCCTGTGGCCCTCAGGCACACACACATACACACACACACACACCATACACATATAATATACATATGCACACACATACACATGCACACACATACCACACTCACACATACCACACACACATACACACACATATCACACACATACCACACGCACATACACACATATCACACACAGACCACACATACCCACACACACACATGCACGCACACATATATGTACATATGCTTGTACACACACACACACAATAAAACCTCAGAAGCTGAGCTCCAAGGCTATGTGGTCCAGCCTCTTTGTTTTACAAGGGACAATTACACAGAGAATCAATGTAAGAACTGAGATTTGAACTCAGGGTCCTCTGACTCCTGAGTTACCACTCTGCTCTCTTCCCAACCCTAAGTCAAGTGTGTGTTTGCTGAGCTCTTGGAGGCTGCCCCAGGCCATGGCCCCGTGACCTTCCACCTAAGCGTAGTGTGCTTTGGGGGGCCCCTTCAATAGGATGACATCTTGGGGGCTGGTGTGTCCCAGTCATGGGATCAGCCAGTGTAAAGCCACCTACATGTAGCCGGCCCATCTGGCTGCCCACCCTGGCTGTCTCCTTCTCAACTGGCCAGTCACCACCTGGGTCCTACTCTATGGCTCACTCTGGGAATGATAATGAAATCAATAGAGGCAGCTGCTGGCACAGTAGATAGAGTACCAAGCCCAGAGTCAGGAAGACCCAAGTTCAAATCTGGCCTCAGACACTTCCTGGCAGGTCACTTAACCTGTCTGGCTCAGTTTCCTCAACTGTAAAATGGGGATAATAACAGCAGGGACCTCAAGGGGTTGTTGCAAAGATTAAATGAGACCATATTTGTAAAAAGCACTTAGCATCTGGTCCAGTGGACATGCTCATCTTTTTTCCTGATTGTCTGCTAACTTGTCTTTGCTCCCATCATCCCCTGAGCCTGGAATGTGCCTGTTGAAATCTTTGCCATCTTTTGAAACCTGTGTTCCATGCCCCTCCTCCAGGAAGCCTTCCCCGTTCTCCCCTTCTCCCCTCCCAGCCTCCATTCTCTAGTGACACCTCCTTCATTTCTCCAGCCCTTTGAAAGGGGCACCACGCGCTGGCCTTCTTGCAGCTGTCTCGGCCAAGTCTTGCCAATGGGACACTCTCCCTCTGCCATTGATGTGTGGGTGTGATCTCCTTTCTTCAGCGCCTTCTGTATTTGGGGGCCTCACACATAAGTGCCCCTCATCACTCTGCCATAGATTTACATGCAGTGAAGTATTTCATTTTGCAGACTTTTCCTCTAATATTCTGGGGGTGTTTGGAGATGGAAACGTGGCATGGAATTGAAGAATGACCTTTTCTTAACCTGTTCTCATTCATGTTGGAAGAGAGGAATCCCACTCCCAGCCCTTCAGTTACCTGGAATGGGTGTGTCCTTCAAGCTCCCAAGCGATGACGAGCTTTTTGTCCTCTCCAGGAGCTTCCCAGTGACACATCTGGGGTGCGGACTAAGGGATGCAAGCCATGGCACGAGGAGATGCCCAGTCTGGTGAGCCCTTAGGTTGGATGAGAATAATCCTGCACTCGCAAAACCACCATATCTCACATTAGATATAGACACAGAATGACTTGGTTTAATCTCGTTGGGCCTTCTGGGAGCTGATAAAGGGGGGACCTCTCTCCCAAAAATGCTCTTCAGAACACATGCTTAGCCTTGGGCAGAATAGCACCCATTCATTTCTATGGGGCAGCAAAGGGATTGGCCAAATTTCAATGGCCTCCCCAGCTCTCTGTCTCCTTGGAATGGATCCTGTCCATGGCCCAGACCCCAAGGGCACAAGGCCAAAGGACAAGACAAACAGAATGAAGGGTTTAGCCTAGCTGGCCTCCAAGGTGCCTTCCAGTGCTAAGATTCCATGGTTCAGTGCCTAAACTGGATGGGAACATGAGCTCCCCTCCAAGAACCCACCCCATCTGATTCAAAGAGGCCAGGCATGTTCTGCATGGTATCTGGGGCAGGGGCTAGGCCACCAGTGGTTGCTGGCCTTGCAAGCCTTCTGCCTCGGTTCCCTATGTGGATGGCCCTGAAGGTGGCTGGGGTCTCAGCTGTGGCAGCTACCTCACACCTCCACTACACACGCCCTTGGCCCAGCACACCCAAAGCTACCTGTGGCACTCCCATGCAGCTAAAGGAGGGCAGTAAGGGAACATGAAAGAGCAGGTGAGAAGTGGAGCAGAGGACTATGATTCCTGGGGCTTTGTAGGGCTTTTTGCTAAGCTTCTCTGATTCAGACAATGTAACTCAAGGCAGCTGAGACATCCAAATGGGTCTTGGCTGAGCTTGGCTGCTAGTGCACTTCTACAGGCTCCCTCTCCAGCCTTCTCCCTGCCCCCAACACTCAATGGCCTTCTGCCCCATTGCTCTGCCACCCCCTGGCTTGGTAGATCCATCCCCAGTCCAGCCCCACTCCCAGGAGGCTGTCGGGGGTCTGGGTTTCCCCAAAGCCATTTAGGCCTAACTGAGGTGGGGGTGATGGGGGAGGCTCAGGAGCAAGCTGAGAATTTCCTTGAAGCTTCTATTCCCCTCTCAACACCCACCCCACAAGGCAGCAAACAAACCTTTGCCTTGAGAAAAGTGTGTGATGTGACATTTGCCTGTTATAGGATGTGACATTTAAATTTTCATGACCAGTGTTTAAGTGATTGAGAGAAGGGGGGAGCTGTATTGTTGAGCTGCTTCCCATGATTCCTAGGGAAGAAAGAGCCAGTGGGCTAGGGAACATCCTCCTAAACCACCCAGCCAGCACTTTCCTTATGATGCTGACTCAAGGATGGGAGTCTCTCCCAGAGACTTCCAAAGAAACATGTTGTAGCCTGAAGATGGGGAGAAGCAAAGTTCTCTTCAGGGTGGGCAGACAGAGGGCTCCAGAGTGAGGACTCCCAAGGGGCCCCCATCCCCATTCCCTGGGGCCTCTGAAGAGTCTGCACTGAGGTCTCTTGAGCCCAGCCAGGAGATGAGCAATGATTAAGCTGCTCTGTCTATGTCATGAGACATCACCCTGGACCAGGGACCATGGGCATGGAGACAGGGAGACAGAAGGCAGGGCTAAGAGGACAGACAGCCGGCTTGTGGAGAGTCTTGCAATGGGGCTGGAAAGGTACCCAGACCCTGAAGCTCTAGGTGCCTAGGTGGGCCTTGAGGGAACATAAGCCCAAAAGGGGAGAGAGGCCAGACCTCTGGCCTCCAGGACTGACCCCCAATCGGGCATCAGAGTAGTCTTGGAGTCATCATAGCTGCAAAGGCAGATCAATGCAGTTCCAAGCAGGCCTATAGTCAGAGCTCTGGCCTAAAAGAAAAGGTCTGTGCTTTCCTAGGGACAAATTTGGGGGTGCTGAGATAGCCTCCAGAGGGTCCAGCTACCAGTGGAAGCACTATGAGAGCCAGAGGGTAGGGAGCCTGTGGCAGACCATCTCCCCCAGCAATGGCCACAGTCCCCTCCCTTGGCCCTTCCTCCAGTCACATCTGCAGCACTCCCCGGAGGTTGGCTTGCTGTGCCCTCACAGAGCTGCAGCCACATCTGTGAGATGCCACATGTGCCAACTTGGCTACTGTTCTCCACAACTCTAATAGCCTCTAGGCCTCAATCACCACCGAGCTCAGCTGCCTGGCTAAGAGAGAATCCCCAACTTAGTGTCATGCTGGGGCTTGCAAAACACTAGAAAATCGCCAAAAAGGGATGGGGCTTATTCTGCTGGGCCCCGGGCCCAGGGGGTGGAAGCTACAGAGGCAGATTTTAGCTCACAGCATCTCTGAGCTAGAAGGGAATGCGAAGGTCATTTAGTGTAAACCCTAGCTTAGAAAGACCAGCAAAGGGATGCTTACGACCTCCCATGGCAGCCCATTGGACTTGAGGAAAGCTCATATTACTGAGAAATGTTTTCTTCTGTAGAGTTTGACTGTGTCTCTCCATAACTTCCACTCATCCGTCATTCCTGGTTGGGGCAGGCCTAGAGGGAAGGAGAGAGGGCTGGATATAATGAGTTCTATTTGTATTTGTTGGATTTGGGAAGCCTCCCCCCCACCCAGATATGTAAGTGAAGATGTCCTGTGGCCAGTTGGTAATATGGGCCCAGAGTTCAAGAGAGAGATAAGGGCTGGATATATAGAGCTCACCATCCAAGTGCCATTTTCAATGTGCCCCAAACCTTCCTGCCAATCAGATGTGTCTAGAAGTGGTATGGGCTGCTTTGAGATGGTGGTGAGCTCCTCCTCCCCGAAGGGCTTTAGACAAAAGCTAAACCATCTGTGCAGGTGTTGGAATGGAGCTTGCTGTTTAGGTCCCTGCCACCTCAAAGGTTCTAAAGGGAAGATGCCTTCTGAATCATATCAGAAGCCCATTCATGTGGCCACATGACTGAGGTCACCTGCTCCCCAAGGTCCAAGGAGGCCTCCGCGCTCTGAATGTCAGGGAGGAGGATGCCATTCCCAAAGAGATGCTCTCGCCAAGTGAAAAAGCCACATTTGAATACACCAGCTGCTCAGAGAAAGATCTCCTGTGCTTGTTGCCTCCCCACAGCTCAGGAGGAAGGGTGCAGCTCAGGAAGGAGCTGGTTTCAAATTAAAGCTGATCTCGGCCCAGGATGCAGAAAATTCTGATGACTTGACATGGTGGGCCACAGTTGCAGTTGGTTTGCTGTCATAGGCTTGATTTAAGGACACATAAAGACAGAGACAAATTAGCAGGCTCTAGATGGCCCCGAGCAGTCCTGGCCACTCTTACATAGTCACCTACCACCCCAGCCCGGCCATTGTCAGATCCAAAACCCAGACATGTGATGGCTGCCACTAGAAGTCTAGTCTACTTGAATGAAGATATCTATTAGAGCTGAGAGATCCGTCCCTTGGTGGGGGGAGGGTTGTGGCTTAAATCGATTCTCTAGGCAAAAGATCACATGTAGAGGGGACTTGGCTTAAACTTAGCTAGGCCTATATGCTACTTACCCCTACACAGGACTTTGTTAACCCTAGGGTCAACAACCAGGCACATTCTCAAGGCCCTGATGGCTAAGTAGACCCGGACCTACTTTCACTACAAATCTCCAACAGGACTGAGGGACCATCAAAGCCCAGAACTGGAAATGCACCACCCAAAGGTGACAGTGAAATCTAGAACGAGCCTTTCTTGGTGAAATGCCTGCTCATCTTGTGTGGTTCTTGTCCACATCCTCCCATTCAGTCACCACAGGGGCTCACTCAACATGCCAGAGGCCTTCCTCGAGTTATCTTCAGGAAACAGAGCCCACGGGGCCTTCCATCATCACTTCCTGACCATGCATTTCTTTGGTGGCATCCTTCTCACGGGGTTTCCATAATTCCCTGTTTCTTATGTGCAGCATCCTGTACATGCCCACCCTCATTACCCTTAGGATGATCCTCCATTTCAATTCTTTAAGATTGCTGTCCCATGAGTGCAGTCGTCAGAGCCTTGGAAGAGTATTACCACTGCAAGAACCGGTCATCTCAGTAAGTAGCTTGTGCTCACTCAAAGAGCTTTGGCATTTTCAGGAGGAAATCTAGCCTGCTGTCCCCCACCTGCTTGGTTCATTGTCCCTTTGCAGAGGCAGATAACGTTGAACCATGTGTGGCTCATGCTCTGGACAAGCCACATTCTTCACCCACTTGAATGGGGCCAGAAATTGCAGCAGATGCATCCCCCAAAGCCTCAACCACAGTGGCTTCTCCTTTCCCATTTGGCCCGATGAGGCCTCTGCTTCCTAACATTACAATCCCTCAGGGAAACAGCAGCCACCAGCTCATGGCCAACAGTTAGACTGAGAACAAAGCCAGTCATTTGGTGAGATCCCATAGATAGGAACTGGTCCACGAACTTTAGCTGTTTCCACACATGCCCAGAGTTGGAACATGCCCAGTCCAAATGATGACAATGGGCACCAGCATTTCTATTGTGCTTTAAGGCTTGTGAGGTGCTTCACCACAGCCCTGTGAAGTAGGGAGACAGCTGCTATTATTGGAGTCCTGTGTCAGTAAGGCAAAATGGGCTCCTTAGAATGGGCTCCTTAGCACTTCAGGAGTTTGGCTTTTTTTTACTTTGAGTGAAAGTACTTTCAGCTGTTAATTGCTAAGCCCCAGGCCCAAAGCCCTATCAGGTGTGAAACCTGTGTGGGTGTAGATTAATGACTTAAGAGGGGCCAACTCGGGAACCAATGGTCTCTGGTCTCTGGTCGTTGAGGCGGGGCTTGAGAACGCCAGAAGCTCGGCTGCAAGGAAAAGCGAGCCAAGAGACAACTACAGAAGAAGTGGAAGCTGCGGAAGCAGGAAGCTGCGGAAGCAGAGCTGACCCATGTGTAGACCCAGGAGTGCGAGCAAGGACTTGAGGCCAGTAAATATGATTTGGCTAAATACTATCTTGTTTTTCTGTGGCCTCCTGGTTACTCTTGTGAAGCAGGCTTTCTGGGCCTGGAGTCTTTTTGTCAAGATGTCGGAATGGGGAGGCTGGTTCACGAATCTGCTGCGGTGGGGCCTAAATAAATGTTCTGTTGTGTTCTACTTAGAGAATCTCTCATACCTTGCGGTTTCAAACCATTCAAACATATATATAAATTATATTTGAGATCATAAATTTGGCCTTCCTACTACAAGTCCCTATTTTACCAGTGAGGAAACTGAAGCTGAGAGCGATTAAGTGGCTCCATTGTAAAGGTGTGAAGTCTGTCCTTCGAGCCCCTCCTGTTGCATGAATCCAAAGGCCATGAATACCAGATACCTAGCTGAGCCACAGGGCCCCAAGGAGAGGGACAGGGTGTCCCAGTTCCCAAAGTAAAGTGAGGCCTTGCTCCTCAGGCAGCTGACGCCTGTGCCCTTGGACAGAGCACTGGCCTTCTCAGCCTACTAAGAAGCAGTCTGGAGGAAGCTGGGGAACCAGGCCTGGCAGTCCTTCTAAGGACTGAAGCTGGTAACAGAAGCCAAGGTAAAAAGCCTGGCTTTGTCTGGCCATTCTTGCTTCAAAGGAGGATGGAGTGAGGGATCATGGGGTTAGAGCCGGTCTCCTTCTCTCGCTTTACTAAAGCCCAGAGAGGGTATCGACTGATTCAGCTGGGATTCAGATTCCAGTCTTCTGACTCCAAATTTCTGACTGTGTGATACAAAACTAAATGAGACCCAGCTCCTGCTTGCATGTAGCACTCCACAGTATGAAGCAGAGGAAGAGATCTGTAGTAGGAAGGCCAAATTTATAATCTCAAATATAATCATGTATATGTTTGAATGGTTCAAAATCACAAGGTATGAGGGATTCTCTAAGTAGAAAGCAACAAAACATTTATTTAGGCCCCACAGCAGCAGATCCGTGAACCAGCCTCCCCATTCCGATATCTTGACCAAAAGACCCCAGGCCCAATAGGCCCTCCTCACAAGAGTAACCAGGAGGCCACAGAGAAGCATGATAACATTAAACCACGTATTCACTGGCCTCAAGTCCTTGCTCGTACTCCTGGGTCCACACAGGTCAGCTCTGCTTCTGCAGCTCCTGCTTCGGCTTTTTTTTTCAGCTTTCAGCTGTAGTTGTCTCTTAGCTTGCCTCTCCTCGAAGCCGAGCTTCTGGCGTTCTCAAGCCCCGCCTCAATGACCAGAGAGCATTGGTTCCCGAGTTGGCCCCTCTTAAGTCATTAATCTACACCCACACAGGTTTCACACCTGATAGGGCTTTGGGCCTGGGGCTTAGCACTTAACAGCTGAAAGTACTTTCACTCAAAGTAAACAAAGTAAACAAAAGCCAAACTCCTCAAGTGCTAAGGAGCCCATTTTGCCTTACCACACAAGATCTAAGACCCAAAGAGGGAAAGACTCACAAATGATTGGGGGCGAGTCCCAGAATATCAGCTGCCACTGCTCCAGGCTTTAAAGTGGCCTCTGAGGCCAGCCTCTTGCTAGCCTCCTACCAGGAGGTCAGCAGCTAGCCTTAGCACAAAGATCCCCATTCCACCTGAAGACAGCCCTCCAACCCAGATGGCCCCTCCCATCTCCCCTGGGCCACACTCAGGAGCTCTTCTGGGACTCCAATGAGATCACTTATACAAAGTGCTTGGGACATTTGAAAGCACTAGAGAAATATTAGCTTGGATTAGGACTAGGGTTATTATTTGTACTCTGCGGTCCTATTGCCCCTAAGTCTTCTCTGCATAGGATAAACCTCAGTTCTTTCAACCTATCCCCATGTGGCCTCCTCTCTAATCTTTTGCATGCCCGATGATCTGATTGTATTCCAATTTCTCGTTATTCTTGCTTGTGACTCCTAGAACTGAACCAGGAAGGCTTCCTGGAGTAGGAAGAGTTTGAGTGCTCTAGTCCAGGACTTCTTAAACTGTAGGTCACAAGAGGACCTTGAAGGAGTTTAAGAAGCTCTACCATCCAACCTGTACTCCTAAGGAGCAGTCTTCCGAGTTGAAGACCCCCTGTGAGGAGGAACCTCCTACTGCTTTGAGATGGCAGACAATGTTTGCCTCTGCTGCCTCTGTCAATGGCTCCTGGTTCTACCCCTGCTCCACTTGATGCTCCATTAAATACTTGAAGATGACTCTCATTCCCCAGCCCCCAAACCTTCTCTTCTCCGGGATAAACACCCTTGATCCATTCAGTGGTGCCTCAGTCAACAGAGCTTCACTGTCCTGGAAGCCCTCTTCTGAGAAAGGCTCTACTTCTGCTATTCTCCCTAAAATGTGGCTCCTAACACCAAGGCTGATCCCCCAGGTGAGGTCTGAGCAGGATGCAGCCCCCCCGTTCGGCCACTGGCCTTTGCTGCTGTGAGCCAGCACCCACCAAGCTCTCCTGGCTGCCACAGGCTGTGATGGTATCAATCTGGGCCTTCTTCAGCTTAGACTCAGCTAATTGTTTTATCACGTTTGCTTTTCTTTGTATCCCCAGCCCTTAACACCCTTTCTGGAGCATGCGTGACAATGGCTTAACAAATGCTTGTGACTGTCTGCTGGGTCCCAAGTGCAGGGGACTTGGATGGACTACTCCACTTTCGAGAAATGTCTAGTAGCTTGCTAGTCAAGTGAATGTCTCAGGGAAAGGGTACTGAGACCAAAGGAGGGCCAGGATGCTCCATTCTCCCTGCCAGCAGGGAGCCATTCACCCCTGGGCCAACGCCCGGGGACAGCGGTCACCAAAAGGTCTTTCAAAGCTATTCAATGGGATAGGCCATTAGAGGTTCTACCCCTTGAAACTTTGACTGTTATAATCTCACCCATTTAGCCATTTGGTCCCACACTTTTCAGGTAACCCAGAGTCTTCATAATTCTGTCCCACCCTACCCCAGCCTCCTACACTAGTCAAATGAGATTCATGTGTGCTGCCACTAATAGCACCATCTCCAAAGCAAAGTCTCTTACCTTTTCTGAAAGACATCCCATAGCCCTCTCTGTCATGGATAGCTTGGGAATAGGCCGCTGCCATTGAGTTGATATAAGAACCAAAGGGAGAGAGGGAGAGGGGTGATCTCCAAACATCTTGGGTCTCGAAACTGGTCTAGATGGTGAGTCATTTACTTTGTCACTCACAGTAGTCTAGCTGTGTTCTCAGCCACACTATGCAAATCTATTTCTGATCTAAATCTATATCCTACTCTTAAAAGTCTCATTTTGGGGACTGCCGTATAGAGGAAGCCCACTTAGTTGTGGCCCAAGATGGAGCAACCTTCCAATCAATTGTGCTCTTGGCCAGATCGTGATGTAATTAGGCTCATGGTAACCGAGCCACACTTGTGAAGTGGTGACAAGACCTGTCCTGGGCCCTCTCTTCCCTTTGTCTCTCTGCTTTCACGTTGGGGGCCTTATCCCCTCCCTTGGATAAGGCCCCCAACTCTCTGCAGATGACTCTAGCCAAGAGCTACCTGCTGGGTATTTGTTTACACTTAAACTGTGATTCTGTCCCTCCACATGGAATGCATTTTGGCCTGACTTCATCTTCTTCCTCTTGAACCAGCCTCCCGTCTGGGCTTTCTTGTTCACATCCATCCTTCTGGTCACCCAGGCTTGAGTGCTCCAAGGAATCTCTGACCCGTCGCTCTCCCTCCTGCTCTTTGTCCAGCCCATCGATCACCAAGGCTTCTCTCTTCCCCCTTTGCAGGGTCTCTGGTCTTCCTTTTCCCACCTCCTGCCTGCCCAAGCCTTTAGCTTTGGTGCTCTGAATTTCTGTACCAGACTCCCGGCTGTCTTCTCTGCCGCCAGCCCATTCCACACACAGAACACAGATTCCTCTTTGGGAAGGCTCATCACATCACTCCCATTGCTGAGCTTTCGGTGGCTTTCCCCATGTCCACAGTTTACTCTAGCTTCTCGCTCCAGCCTTTTCTTGCATCTCCCCAGCTCAACCACAAATGAGCCCCATGGCTGGGACCAGAACAACTGTCCCCCTCTGAGCATCATCAGGCCCCTTGAGGGCCCCTCCAAGGGAGCCCACACATCCCTGCCAGCTGGCTCGAATGTCTTCTAACCTCCAGAGCCTTTCCTGCCTCACCTCATTCCAAATGCTGTTCTTGTCTTCTCCCCGAGTGAGCAAACAGCTTGGTGTTCCCACCTGAGCGTCTGCTACTGAATTCTTGCCAACACCCAGACCTCCTGACCCTGAATGTCAGGGCAGATGTTCACCAGCCAAGGCGGAGAGGAAGCTAATTACCATAATGATTTGCAATTGCTCAGCTATGGTAATGAAAGTGTATATTAATTTGTTCATAAAATGCAACTTGTCGTTAATAATGCTTTTCCTCTTCAAAGCACGACACGAATATTAACTCATGAATCTTAAGTCTTGGTGAAATTCGTTATCTTTGTTGTTTTAGGGGAATAAACCCCAGTGATGAGTTGAGCAGAAGAATCGAGGTTATCCATGCCCGGGTAGCACATGGAAGCCCAGAATGCCCAAATCCCAGGCCCCCTCATTAGCTCATCCACAAGGGTCCTTGAGTCCTCAAAGGGAAACTTCTGTTGTGGCCAGGGTTGAAACTGGCCAGCCCACAGGGAAAGGGGTGACTTGGAGGGGCAGAAATGCCTGCTCTTGAATCTAGCCACCTTGTGGAGACAGCTGCCCATTCTAGCCTGAGCCATTATGGGTTGGCAAGAAGGAGAGAACACATTGACCCTCATCCTGTCCCAGTGCCATTTGCTTCCTCTTCTTCATCTCCCACCCATTCCCACCTCAGTGTCTTCGAACAGGTGGTCTGCCACATGTGGACCATGTTCCTTTCTAACCTTCACCTCCCAGAATCCCTAGCTTAGGTACAGCTCTCAGCACTGACCCTTTGTGCATTTGGAACATTTTTGTATTCTGTCATTGTTCCCTGCCCCTAGTAAAATGTAAGTTCCTCGAGGTCAGTGACCATTTTGTTATTGTCTTTGGACTCTCCACACTAGCACAGCACATGGGTTTTAGCAAATGCATGTTGAAACTGAAGAAATGTTTGTTGAAGTTTACAAGCCACTGTCTAAGAGAGCCCTTCTCTCCAGGCGATGAGGCCTGGTCAGTCACTCAAGTGGCAGGTCTCAGTTACTTCCCTGTGTTCAACTCTGTGCCAAGACCCTCAGTGGTCATCTTCATCTGGGAAATCCTCAATATGAGGCTGTCCCTCAGTTCTGGAATGTCCTGCCCCCTTCCTTGTACCTCTTAGCTTCCCAGGCTTCCTTCAAAACTCAGCTCAAACCTACTACATGGGGACCTTTCCCCATCTCCCAGATGCTAGTGCCTTCTCCTTTCAGATAGCCTTCTGTCCAGTCTGTCTCTATCAACCGGAAACTCAGAGGAGATGAGATTGACTAGATGACAAGATGGGTATGAATGAGCAGTGTGGTGTAGCAGCTAAAAAGGCTAATGCCAACTTGGGCTCCATTAAGAAGGAAAGAAACAAATATTCATTAAGCCCCTACTGTGTGCCAGGCACTGTGCTAAGCATCGTACAAATATTATCTCATTTGATCCTCACAGCAACCCTTGGAGGAGATACTATCATTATCCCCATTTTACACATGAGGAAACTGAGGCAGACAGAAGTTAAGTGACTTGGCCAGGCTCACATGACTACTAAATTTATGAGCTCGTTGGAACTTGGGTCTTCCTGACTCCAGACCCAGAGCTCTCTACAGTGCGCCACCAAGCTGCCTCAGAGGGCCAGAGCTGCTAGGAATAGGGAGGTAATGCCTTCTATCTGCCTCAGTTTCTTCAACTGCAAAATAGGGATACGTATAGCACCTTCCTCCCAGAGTTGTTGTGAGGCTCCAATGAGGTAATCATTGTAAAGTGCTTAGCACAGTGCCTGGCACATAGTAGGTGCTATATCAGTGTTTTTCTATTCCTGATAGTGCCAATTCTTGGTTTTTAATACATGCTATTTACAATACTATTTAGTGATTGCCATACTATTTGTCTATTGACCCTATGCTGACTTTTGAACAGAAACACTGTGCTGGGTTTGCGTTGATATGTTCTTTTGCCCAGTGCCCCAGTTATGAGGAATGGTAAATTCAGTTCCTCATCTTTCTTCTTTCCTCCCTAATGTATTTCTTTTCCTCTTCCTTTCCTTTGCTCTCTTAAATTAAACAAAACAGTAGGAAATTCCCCCCAGTCCCTCAGTCTGTCATTCCCTGCACTTTCTCTTGCTCTGGAAGATGTTGGGGTTTTGAAGGAACAAAGGCTTCTTTCCCCCATTAGGATAGAAGTCCTTGATCATCATATAAGGCCTTCGAATGGCTCTCATCATTAGATTTTGAGGTTCCTTTTGTCTCCTGAATTTGCATTTCAGAAATTCTATAGCCAACTCTGGTTTTCTGCACAGAAATCTCTCGGTTTTTATTAAAGGTCCATTTTTCCCCACATCGAATTATACTCACTTTGCCTGGTAAACTAATCTTACTTGTGTGAGAGTCTGTCTTTTGGAGCAGTGGTATTTGCATGGTCTTGATTTGCGTCTTTGATATTTGGTCTCCTTTTTCTGGCCACTTACAATATTTTTACTTTGACTTAAAAAAAACTCTGGGTTTGGGCTATGACATGGTGAGGTGAATTCACTTTGAAGTGACCGGTGGGCCTATTTTCTCTTGGCCCTTGGGCTCTGCCACTTCTGGCCAGTTTTCTTTTTGGATTTCTTGAGATAGTTTTGTTTGGGAATGGCTTTCAGGAAGTCCTGGGATTTTTCAAAATGCGCTCTCCTTTTGTCTCCCATTTGCTTGTTTTCTAGAGTCCTCACCTTAGTTGGTCTTCCGATTTTTCAGTCTTTTGCGGAGGTGAGAGAGGAAGATGATTCATCCAGTGGCTTTTTTTCAAGGAGTTTAGTTGAAAAGGAGAAAAGCAATCTAAAACTATTGCTATCGGGTGCGGTAGAGCTGGGTGAGGGGCTTAACTATTGCATGTTTGTAAACAGCACAGAAGGAAAAGGCAGTCTCCTTTTCCCTCAAATGGGCAAAAATAGGGATCGCTTTACAACTATCTCTCCCTCTGTCAAAAATAACTCCCATCTCTACAATGCTTTCCCCTCAACTATCCTGTGAGATACAAGTTTAGCCACCAGGGGGCGGTGCTGAGCAAGAAGCTGGCCCTGCCAGCAGTAAGGCATAAGGGCTGCTTAGTACATGTTCATCCTCCAAGCATTAGTCTAAGAAGTCAAAGTGGACTCATCCAGTCAGACTCAAGCTCCCCTCCCACCTACTTGAAACCCTGCCTTTCAGTGGAGTTTAATCATACTGGAATAGCATAATATACAGAGTAGCAGCTAGGTGGCGCCAAAGTGCAGAGTCTGGGCCTGGAGTCAGGAAGACCTAAGGTCAACTCCAGCCTCAGACGCTCACTGGCTGTGTGACCCTGGACAAGTCACTTCACCCTGTTTGCCTCAGTCTCACCTGTAAAATGAGCTGGAGAAGGAAACGGCAAACCACTCCAGCACTTCTGCCAATGGGGTCAGGAAGAGTGAGACCACTAAAAATAAGTGAATAGCATAGCATAATATACTTAAATCGTGATCTTATAAAAGGAGTAAATAAATGAATAATAAATGATCGGCACAGATTGGAAGCCGAGTGTGGAGAGTGCCTGTCACCATCCTGATGCCAGCTAGTACAAGGAGTGTGTGTATGTGTTTCAGGGAGCTCATCTCTGCTCTCCTATACTCCATTAAGCCTAGTGGTAGTGCCAGTCTGTCCCCTTGGAGGGATTTCCACAGGATATGAGTGGCTCAGGTCTCTCAGTCCTGATTAGAAACCATAAAGGGCAATGCCTACTGTGATCATCCCCATTTCTCCTTGAAAAGTCCACATGCCTGCCACATTCTACATCATCCCCTCCCCCACCCAACCCCAACACAACCCACTCTTTGGCTTTTGCCATCATTGTTTTCACAGCCCAAAATCTGGGGCTTTAGCCCATCACACAAGCATTATGAATGAGGACCCCGAGATACCCAGAGGAGGACTGAGCTGCCCAAGATCACGTGCCTAGTCAGTCCTGGAGCCCAGACTCTCCACTGAGTCCCTAGGCATACTCAGTAACTCGTTACCGTGAGAATTCCCTCAGAAAACAAGAGGCCTGAGCTTTCTGAGAAGCAGCCGAATGTCCGTGCGCGTTAGGGTGACCTGCCTCCTGTCCACTTTTTCTGTCCGTGCCCAATAATTCCGGCTTCTCACAATGGGCAGCAAGGTGCCTGAAAGGCCCTGATTGGCTTGTGGGGTTGAGGGGGGGCACCTGTGATACTTTGTGGCTCCCTGTGCACAAACTCGTGGCGTCTTCTCACTGTTCTGGACACCAGCAGTTCAGCATGTGGAACCAGGATCCCAAAACCCTGGTTCAAAAGGCTTCTCAGTCACTTAACCTCTTTGGGACTCAATGTCCTCACATGGCAAATAAAAACTAAGACTAGCTGCAGTGAGGAGGCCCAAAGGCACAATGCGAGTCAGGGAATAGAAGTTCGAATCCTGGCTCTGCCGCCTGGCTGGCCTTGAGCATTAGTTCAGTTCCCAAGTTTCTGCCTCCTTAGGCCAGGCCACTAGGCCTCTCTTAGTATGGCCCAAGATCCCATTGGCTTTCTGGAGTGTCAGATCTCAGTGGTAACTCATCTAGAGATTACAGTCCACTAAAACCCCAGGATCTTTTTCAGGCCTTCTCTACCTCCCAGCATTCCTTTCACTACCCCATATGGCTTCCCCTCTCTGATTTACTGGATCTGTGATTTCATCAACATGAGGAACTCCTGGTATGGAAACTCCTTTCACTGATGCAGACTAGCTCCCCCATCTGTTACTTAAAGTGTATTGGTGTCTGGGGCACTACAAAGTTAAGTGATTAGCTCATATGTGTTAGAAGTAGGACTTTCCAGTGTAAGATATCCAGCCCCATTCTGCCTCTTACCTCCCTGATTAGTCAGCATCATCTCCCACTACTCCCCTGCACAGGCCTTGGACTTACCCATCTCTGCCACTCCCATCCCCAAGACAGCACTTCTTAAATTGTTGAAGAAGCGCTGAAGGGGTCAAGAGTGGCAAAACTTGAAAATTCTCCCTCTTTCACCCTTTTGTGCATCTAAATCTTCTTTGAGAGGTATTATGTCACAGTGACACACAGTTCTGCCTTTGGAGTCGGAGGCTCTGGCCTCAGTTTCTGCCTCTGCCATTTAGGACCTAGGTGAGTCTGCCTTCCCAGGCTCTTCAGAGGAGGCTGCCCCTGAGGGTGCTTGCTTCTCATGTGTCTGCTCCTCCAATCCCCATTCTTCCAGGAAGCCCCCCAAGGCAGCTTCCTTCTGGAAACAGCTTGCCATCTCCACCTTTCCTTGGCACTCCCACTACCTGAGATGATCAGTTAAGGCCTTTTCTTTCAGCAGGGCCCTCTGGGCGGGGTAGCCAGCTGGCAGGGCCTGGACTCTCAGAAAACACCTGTTGATTCAAATGGCCGGGAATGCCTGGTATGGGAGGCAAGATGGATGCCTTTTGTTGGCAGTGAGTTTAGTCAACCTTTGCTCCTGAGCTCATCAGACACAGAATGTCACATCAAAGGCAGCTGCTCCAATACACTGGTGAGGGGTTCAGGATATAGTCACCCTTGCTGACATATAATGAGGTCAGAGCATTGGAACCCTGGCGGCTGAGGAAAAGGGAAAGTTGTTTTGTTAGATGCCTGGGTGTGGGTGGGCGTAGACATCGGTTGTTTTCAGTGGGAGCTGTCTATCACCAAGCAGCATCCCTAGGCCCCAGGAGGGGGTACCACAAAACATCAACACTTGTGCCAAAGGCCCATGCAGGGACCCATCGAGAACTAAGGCATTGCAGAGGGGCTATAGGCAGGTCCTTGGCAGGTGTCTGTCCAGAGCAGGCCTTGGCTAGCCACAGGCGGTGGGGACTGACTGAAGCCTGGCTAAGCCCCTCAGGGAAGCCCCCTCCCAGCTCCCATCCTGTCACCCTTCCCCACTGGCCTACCCTCCCTGTTCTCTCTTTGCCCATCCCCAAGTGGTAGCGTTTCTTGCCTCCAGAGCTTTTGAGGTTTGCCAGATTAATTACTTCCCTGACTACTCTGAGTAGCTTAAGGCCTGCTGAGGAGTAAATATGCCATCTCCTCCTGTACCCCCACCTCCATCCCTGAGGTAATATCATTTCAACATTAACTAACCCCGAGGAATGAGGACAAATCCAGGCCCCCTGGCAGGGCCAGAGAAGGGGAGATTTGGGGCCCACATGCCTTTGGGCCAATCCCAGACTCTGTGAGCTGGAAGAGAGGTTGGAGGCAAGTTCTGCCTGGCCACAAATCCCCATGGATTCCCCAAGACATTCCCCAGCCCATACTGCATCATCTCCTTTTGGGAGGACAGACCCAGCAGCACCTGAGGCAGCTAGTTCTGCTTGGGGACACCCACCATCAGGATGAAATCAACCTCTCTGCTACTGTTCCTCCTTCATCTTTGTAGAGGCCAGGCTGGAAAAGTCAAATCCTTCTTTCAGGTGATGGTCCCGAAGTACTTGGGAGCAGAGACTCAGCCAGGAAGCTTGAAGGGACCCCAAAGGCCATTATCTTGATATCAAGCCACTTGAGGAGCATTTATTCCATGCTTACCATGTGCCAGGCACTGTGCTGGGCACTGGGAATACAGAGGCAAAGCAAAACCAGTGGCTGCCCTCCAGGAGCCTACAACTACAGGGGGATACAATCAAACCACCATATTACTATGTGTCCCCTCTTTGAACAACCCTGACCTGTGACTGCTGGGACTGGGTGATCGATCATCTGATCTTCTTGCTGTAAATTCTGCTTGTGAGGCATTATTGAGGTCAGCTGTGGACTGATAACAGAACCTGGCTTAAGTCAGCAAGCAGTAATATGGATGGAGAAGGCATGGTCAGGCAGCAGTTTATCTGAAAAAGTTCTGGGGGCGGACCACGAGCTTAAGGAGGTGATAATCTCTCTGCACCATGGGTGCCTGCTCTGGTTATGCCACATCTGGAGGACTGTGTTCAGTTCTGGGTGCCATGATTTAAGGATATCGACAAGTTGGAGGGTGACCTATTAGAATACTAAGGGGCCTTGTGTTGGTGCCATATGAGGATCTTTTGAAAGAATCGGGAATGTTTGCCCTGGAGAAGAGCTTTGTATTTTGTTTGTTTGTTTTTAGGTTTTGAATAACTGTCAGGTGGAAGAGGGATTATGTTGGGCCCTAGAGAGCAGAACCTGGAGCAGTGAGGGGGGGGAGGGGGGCATGTTCAGTTTGATGTTGGGAAAACTCACCATTTGCATTGTCCCCAAGTGGCTCGGGCTGCCCTGACAGGAAGGTGGGGGATGCCTCCTTGTTGGGAATGTTGGTGAAGGGAGCCTGGTCAGATTCACGTTAGACTAGGTAGCTGCTGGGCTCCCTTCCAGCATGGAGATGCTGTGTCTCTGTAACGTCACTTCTGAGCTCACAGACATTGTTATCTTAGCTACCAGGCAGCGATCTAAATGACCTTTATTCATAATCTCGAGGCAACTTCATTATTGCAGAATGCTCCTGGCAGGAGGAGCAGCAAAGATATCAACCTTCTTCGCCCAGACCTGTCAGAATCCCCATGTACTGCCAAACCAGGACCAAGGCAAGAAAAGATAGCTGCTGCCTGTTTAAGTATTGGCCCCAGGGACTTGGCCAGGACCAGGCTAAATGGACAGTAAAAGGAATACCAGACCCAGGAGGGGCAGACAGTTCCCAGATGGAAGGAGAGGGAGACAGAGAGAAAGATAAATCTTCTACTCTATGACAGGCACTGGTGCTAACTGCTTTACGCTCATTATCTCCTCACAACAGCCCTGTGAGATAAGTCCTGTTATTATCCCCATTTTACAGTTGAGAAAACTGAGGCTGAGAGGTTAAGTGCCTTGTCTACAGCTGGTATGTGTCTGAGGCTGAATTTGAACTCAGGTCCTCCTGACCCCAGGCCCAATCCTCTATCTACTGGGCCACCAAACTGCTTCAAGAGTTAGTGGCTTTCAGGGGCAGCTAGGTGGCACAGTGAGTAGAGCACCAACCCTGGAGTCAGAAGGACCTGAGTTCAAATATGACCTCAGACACTTGACATACTTACTAGCTCTGTGACCTTGGGCAAGTCACTTAACCCCAAATGCCCTGCCTTCCCCCCTCCAAAAAAAGAGTTAGTGGCTTCTGGGACTCAATCTGGTAAGGGATGTTACTGGCCATACTAGAGGACTGCAATGGTCACTTATCTCAGAGGGAAGCAGGGATGTAATAAGCCTGTGTTTCTCAGCCTGAGGTCAGGGCTTTAAAATTGAAACAAACTGCAGACAATTTAGTCAGTCCTCTCATTTTACATAGGGAAAACTGAGTCCCAGAGTATGGAAAGGACTTGCCCAAGGTCACGGAGCAAGTTCATGCCAAAGCTGGGACTAAAACTTAGACCTTCTGCCAACTCTCATTTGGATGTTCTCAACCAAAATGGCTGCCTTCACATTTGGAACTCTCTTCACCTCAGGCTGAGAGCTGGAAAGGACCTTAAGAAATCACTTATCTAAAAGATGCAGAAACAGAGATCCAGAGACTAGGAAAGACTTGCCTAGGGTCAAAGAGAAGGTCAATGCCAAAGCGCAGACCAAAACTCAGGCCTTCTGTTGCCAAATCCAGTGGCCTTGCCAGCAGATTCAGCAAATTCCCTATTTCTTCCATCTTAGTGAGGCTTGGATGGGTATGTAGCTAGATTCCTGCTTCTTTACCAAGATGAGAGGAGGGGGAATGTGGGCTGACTGTGTGCCAGAATGATGTTAGAAGATGGAGGGGGCACAGAGAAAGCCACGGGTATAGAGTGCGGAGAAGATGCAGACGTTTGAGTACCATGGACAGTGGCACTGCAAGTCCCTTGCCCTCCTGGAGCCGTTCTTTTGAAATTAACTGAAAGGCTTGATTCCATTCAGCTTAGCTGCTGGGCAAAGAGTGGGACAGTTTCCTGGGCTTCAAGCTAAGAAGAGGAGTGACTGTGCGGGCTTGTTTCGACTGCTTGGTGGCTGGCCGGGAGCTAATGTGCGTGGGAAGCAGGATGTAGGCACTATCGCAGTTCAATGGTAGACATTGCAGTTTCCAATTGAGCCCTTGCTAGGAAGTAGCAGCTGGAGGATCCCCCGTGAAGTCAATGAGTCTTTAATTATTAATCACTGACATTTTGTAGACTGCCTTTAAATAAAATCTCACTGTGTCTCCTATATGCTATTATAATTTTGGCCCCAAACATTTTCCGCCCCTCTTTGTCATTTGTCTAGACTGGGGAGGATGTGGAATAGAAGGCAAACTGCAAGGGAGCTGACTTCAGTGACTTCCCCCCAAAGAGACTTTCCAAAGCCCACTGGAAACCCAGGGAGGAGCTGGCTAGAGGTCGAGCCGCCAACACTAGCTTGTTCCTGCCCTGGAGTGTGCTTTTCCTTAGTGTGCATCTTTTGGAGGGCAATCTTGGTGCCCACAAGGAATGTCTGGGGAATGACTTAGAGTGAATTATTGCAAATGAGAAGATGGGAAAGTTGATGACAAGGATTGGTGGCCATGGCCTGTGTTGCACATGGAGACTTAAGTCCTCCAACAGCTTCTAATACAGCCCAGACTCTGCCCAAGGACAAGGGCAAGAGCCCACAGTAGCGGTCACTGAACTAACCAGTCTCCTCTGCCAGAGAGGGGGATTACAAAAATGGCTCTTCCTCCTGTCGCTACAGTCATCAGATCGGTGAGATGGGGACTAGTGTAGGGAAGCCTCAGGTAGCCCAGGTTTGGGTCAGCCTTACTGCACGCAATGGCAAAGGGGAACAGGGAGCAGGCCCTCCTTGGGGTCAGTGGCCCACAGTTCACTCACCCTGCCTTCCACCTTATGGACACATGCCCCCAAATGAAGGCAAGGCCAGGCCCAGGCCCTACAAAACCAGCCTCCATTCCACTCCTCCATTTCCATGCTATAGCGAACAGTCAGGAAAAATGCCGAGATACAAATTTGAACATGGTGCTTTTTTATTACCGTTGTGGTGGTGGTGGTGGTGATGAACAGAAATAGAATGACTCGTGGAGAAAATCTAATCCTCCAGCTGGGCCTATAAAGACATTCTTGATGCACACCAGGCCAAGAAGTCCTGGACACACAAGCGTCCTAGTCTGGAGATGACCGGGGGAGGGGTAAGGGAGGTGGGGGGAGAGCCTCCCACAGTGTCTAACTGTGCCCCTTCTCTTTTCAGTTTGTCGCTCAGCCAAACTGTCAGCAGCTGCTGGCCACGCTGTGGTATGATGGCTTCCCAGGCTGGCGGCGGAGACACTGGGGAGTCAAGATGTTGACCTGCATCACCATTGGCCTCCTGTTCCCCATGCTGTCTATAGCCTACTTGGTCGCCCCCAGGAGCAACCTTGGGCTCTTCATCAAAAAACCATTTATCAAGTTCATCTGCCACACAGCTTCCTACCTGACCTTCCTCTTCATGCTGCTCCTGGCATCCCAGCACATAGTCAGGACAGACCTGCACGTGCAGGGGCCGCCACCCACTGTGGTGGAGTGGATGATACTGCCTTGGGTTCTAGGTAAGTCACAGAGATCGGGCTGCCCGCCAGCTCACTCCAGCCAAGAACTCCGTTGGCCTGGGTTCCACCTTCCAGCCTCCAAGCACAGCCATGCTGGGAGGGCACTGATAGGCTCCTACTGGTCAAGCTCAGCGAGAATGAAGGAACCGTTTACCCTTAAGAAGAGAGTATCGAGGGCTAGAAGCGGGAAGCAAGGGACGCACGTGCTCGCTGTCTTCAAGCATCTGATTGAAGGGGGTGCGGGCCGGACAGTGAGCAGAGCTGTCTCAATGAGCCATGGTAGAGGGAGCTATGTTCAAGAATAGGTTAGAGGAGATGGCCAGCTCCAAGGTTCTCTGTGTGAAGCTCAGCAAAGGTCCTGCTGCCCCACCCTGATGAAAAGGAAGGCCAGGTCTCATCACTTTGATATATGACTATGGGCAGTAATGCTGGAATCCTGACATTAGTAATCTGGCTGACTTGCAACAGCTTCATCCAAACTCTGAGGCAAATGACCAAGAATTGCTTAAGAGCCCACCAGAGAATATGCACCCCTGTAAATGGGTGTAAGCACCAATGGTGGAATTTGTGACATCAGTCAATGGGGAGAAAAATTCCACTAATTGGGTGATTCCTCTTCCTAGACTGGCCTGACCCATCCCCTGCCACTTTTTCTTCCCCTGGGAACCCTAAGGGAACCCCACCATCTCTAGTGGGGCTCCAAGGGTAGCCATCAATGAGTTTGTTGCCCATGGAGGTCATATGAAGTCCACATCCTGCCCACCATCAACTGAATGGAGCTTGTGAGCCTGGTTCTGCAGCCCCAAGGGAAATCTCAAACTTTTCACAAATCATCGATTTGTCTTCCTCTTGTGAAGATTTGGCTTGGATCAATGGTCTCTGCTTTAGAAATAATACCTTTTTCTGCCTTTCAGGTTTCATTTGGGGAGAAATTAAGGAGATGTGGGATGGTGGCTTCAACGAGTACATTCATGACTGGTGGAACCTGATGGATTTTGCCATGAACTCACTCTATCTGGCAACAATCTCTCTGAAGATTGTCGCCTATGTCAAGGTATTTTGGCATCTCCATCTCTTAACAAACGTGTCAGGCAAGGTGCCTTGGAATTCTCCCATTAGCCTTAGCATTTGGGGACTAGAGTGAGTTGGGGAGGGGAGAGACAGGATCTAGGTCTCAGGGAAAAATGTATCAACAGCCTCATAAGCTCCAGCTGTCAGCTCCCCATCAGGCAATTCAATTCCATTTGTGATTCACCTACTCTGTGCTCAGCACTAGGGAAAGAGACAAAACCCAAACACTCCTGCCCTCCACGAATTTACACGATGCAGAGCTTTATCAGGCAACAGTCAATGGGTTAAGGAAGCCTGCCATGAATTCCCATATTTGGGTAGCCAATTGTGATGTCATCCGGGGCAGCCCCCCATCCCATCCCTGCCCCTGCTATAGCCACCACAGATTCTGGGAGCCAGATTCTACAGGGTGCAGCTTCAATTGTCTCCCTTCCTTTGGGTGGGCCACGTGTGACCGGATTAATAATAAGGTGTTGTCTTCAGAGGCCTTTGATAGCTGTGTGTCAGGGGTAGTGGTGGTGGCAATACCAGATACCACCACCACCTTCTGTAGGGGGAATCGCAGCCAGCATTTGATTGTTACATGGCACAGACAGCATCAATGACAGAGGCTAAGTGGAGCCAGAGTGCTGGACTTGGAGGCAGAAAGACCTGGGTTCAAATCCTACCTCTAACACCTAATTGCTGAGTGACTCCAAACAAGTTATATCACCTTTTGGGATCTCTAATCCAGTCCAATAAGCACCTGAGAAACCCCTTCAACGACTTATGAGGAGGCTTCCCTGAGATCTCACCCAACCCAAGAAGCATGAGGCCCTGGACAAATGGGAAATTCCTAGAGAAATGTCAGTACTTATTACCCCTAGCCAGTGGTAGGTAACACCATAGTGTGCCCGCCCACTCACGGACAAAGAAATTCCTCAAAGCAAGTAAAAGGGCCTACTGCTGACCAACACTTCTGCTTTAAGAGGGACTTTCCCAGAAGCCCCAGGGTGAACCGAAGCAGGGGATCAAGTGACCTCACGCCCAGCACTGTGATCTTCCAGGTGGGGTGCATGACCTCACTGGACTCAGAGAACCTCCCTTAGCAAATTCCCTGGAAGCCAGACAACAAGAGTCACTGCTTCCCTCCCTGCTGGAAGAGTTTAGCTTCCCCTCTGTTGCCCCAGAGCAGCAGCCCATTGCTGTTCCTTCTGGGGAAGTCACTGAGAGCCCTCCTCACCCCCCCCAGCCATCCCCATACCCATCCCCTAAGTCCCTTCTCTTGTACCCCAAGAGCCACCTCAATTCCCTTTCTCCTCTTTCCCCCATACCTGCATCTTTGCATTTCTCCCATACTGCACTGACTGTTGAGGTTCCTGTCCTTCCAGCCAGAGCTTGCCTCTTTCTGCCTGGCTGCCTCCTCTTTGCCTATCATTTCTGGGGAATGAAGGATTCAGTATCACCAAAGAGTGTGGCCAAATATGAATGGAAGTCAGGGTACAAAGCTCCAGCAGCCCATCCTGGTTAAAATTCTGGATACACGCAGTCCCAAGATTTGCCAAAGGTTCACCATTTAAGCCCTTCATTTTCCCCCAGTGGCTCCCACAGCCAGACCTGCCAGCAGGCAGACAGGAGGCCATTATCTTGTGCCCACAGCCTTGACTGCTTTCTAGTTTGCAATGTAGACCTAGAAGGATCTGATTGGAAAATCCAGCAGTCTGGGTTGCCTGGCTATCAGTGCTTTTCCATCCTGACACAGAATGCATTTCAGTAGGAGGCCAGGTGTGTGGAGGTCAGTAAGCAGGGAGGGACATAGGGCAGAGGCGTTGAATCTCAGGAGGTCACAGAATGCCAGGATTCCCAAGTTGGTTTGCACTTTGGACAAGTCTCCTTGGCAAGAAGCTTTTCCTGCTCTTTAACCTCCATTGGCCTCCTTCCATCTTCGGCCCATTGCTTCTGGCTCTCCCCTCTGGGGCTGATCCCTCTTCCAGGTGCCAAATCCTTGGAGGCGAATGTCACATCCCCCAGGACTCAGCTTCCTCCATGGCCTGGACTGAATTCCAAGCCGTTCCCCACCCTTTTCACATCCAGCCAATCAATGGCCTTCCTGAAAAAAACTGTGATTCCTCTGTCTGTCCCTTGCTAAGCTTCAGCCTCCTCTTCTGTCAAACAGGAATAATGCTCCTAACCCTGCACTGCCTGTCTTATAACATTGCTCAATCCAACTAAGCACCGGTTACACGCCATGATGGACCCTGTTGGTACAAAGATCAGAACAAAAGCCAGTCCCTGCCTTCTCAGGGCCTTTGGGGTACTAAAGGTTGGCCCATGAGTGAGTGTGTGGCAAACAGCTAAACCCTGGAGACAGTCGCCCCTGTTGCTATTATTCTCAGTGCGGACTTGGGCAGGTTCCTGCTCTCTGGGCTCATGTCCTCCTCAGTAAAGTCAGCATGCTCCCCCTGGCACATTTTACAGATGAATGAACATTTGGCCACATTGTCCCAACTCCCAGGCTCTGACCAGAGAGTAAGAGTAAAGGCAGCTCTTCTGTGCTTGGGATCATGAGGGACAGGGGGAAAAGGAGCAGCTGCCTAATGAACCTGGAAAATGGAGAAGGGCAGGCATTAGCTGCCTTCAGTAGGGGCTAAGGGATGCCCCCAGCAGCACACAGCAACTGAAGCCAGACCTGGGTCACCAACACCTGGCATCCCGATGTTGTTCTAAAGGTCACGATAGTAGGGCCACAGCTAATGTTGGGGGTAGGCAGGCCTGTAACATCCGTCATCAGTGGGGGTGTTTCCATGTGTGGGGACTCCCTGCACTGATGTCGACTGGCAACCTGCCAGCCATTTAGAGTCTGAGAGAGTTGCCTGGAATGCTGGGGGAATCATTGATTTGCAGCTGGAAGGGACCTTAGAAATCATCTAATTCTAACACACACGCACACACACATGCACACACACACTTTACAGATGAGGAAACTGAGGCCTAAAAAAGTGACTTACTCAAGGTCACACAGGGAGTAAATAGGGTTTGAACTCATCTCTTCACTTCCAAGTCGAGCTTTCTTTCCATACTGCCTCTAATAATACCTCCCTATGGTACTTTGAGGTTGGCCAAGAGCTTTTCCTGCCAGAATCTTGATAGGGAGGTAGCATGAGTATTGTTACATCCATTTTCAAGATAAGGCAGTTGAGGTTGTGTATGTCTAGGGTATTGGGCAGAACCCGGACAGGGCTATGCACGTGGACACACAGGGCACACATACTCTGCCAAAAGAACCTTGGGCTTCTAGCAGAAGCTGAGTGGCCACCTGCTGGACAGAATGGGCAGGCTCGGGTCGGACTAGATGCCAATGCTGTGATTCTGAGGGACTCGGCCACAGTCCCACAGCAAGTAAGCATTTGAGCCTGGATCAGAATCCAAAGGTTCCTGACTCCAACACCAGTGTGAGCAGGACCTTGAGGATGAAATTCTTGAATAGGCCACTGAAGCTCCCAAGTTGCAGCCACCGTGGCCTGCTTAGGCTCGCTAGGTCTTGTGCTTCAAATGGACACACTGTGTGAAGTCTCTCCTGGAGGGCAGGGACTGTCCTTTGCCTCTTTTTTATACCCAGTGCTTAGCACTGTGCCCATGCACATAGTAGGCACTTAATGTTGATTGATGGATTAGAGGTCAGCAGTCAGGGGTTCCCAGGGCTGGGAGACAGCTGATAGCACCTGAGGCTTCTCTGTTGGGGTCACTAGGCCTGGGTCCTACCCTTTTGGAATGAACTCTAGTTAACAGTGTGGGGAACTGGGGGAGCCTGGCTTTGCTGAGTACACTTTCCCAGTGTAATGAAGGCCTTCACTCCCAGTGGTTGGGGGTAAATACTCGGGGTTGAGTGATTCCTGTTGCTAAAGCCCTTCCATTCCAGGAAGGTGGCCCCGGGGAGATGGTTATTGAGGGCTTTCCTTGTTGAGGTGGTGGGCAGAGTGTCTGTGGCATTTACCGTTGGGGCATTACTGCATACGTGGCTGTCTGATTGATGCATGGGCGTTAGCACTGGGAGGGGAGTAGGATGGCCACGCAAATGCTCACTGTCTGCATTTATTATTTCTTTCAGTACAATGGTTCTCGTCCCAGGGAGGAATGGGAAATGTGGCACCCAACCCTGATTGCAGAAGCCCTCTTTGCAATCTCCAACATTTTAAGTTCCTTGCGTCTCATATCCCTGTTCACAGCCAACTCCCACCTGGGGCCTTTGCAGATCTCCTTGGGGCGCATGTTGCTTGACATCCTCAAGTTCCTCTTTATCTATTGCCTTGTCTTGCTGGCTTTTGCCAATGGACTGAACCAGCTTTACTTTTATTATGAGACCAGAGCCTCCGATGAGCCTGATAACTGCAAGGGGATCCGCTGTGAGAAACAGAACAACGCCTTCTCCACGTAAGCGCTCCAGGCCCCCAGCCCTGCCCCTCTCCTTTTCCTGTCATCTTTCTTTAGCCTTTTCCTCTTGGCCCTGGTGGGAGCCTCAAGATGACTCCTGGACACCCACCTGTTTGCTACAGCTTCAAGGAAACTGAGTCATAAGGATCAGAGCTAGAGTTGTAGGGAAGCTGGGGGGGGGGGATGGGAGGGGAAGCAGGAAGGGCTGGAGGCAGAGTGCCAGAGTCCATGGCTGAGACCAAAGGGCTCTATGGACAAGCCAGTCAATGCTGGAAGCAAGTGGCCCTTTTATTTAGCCCAGGGAAGGGAAGGATATATGGCTTGCTAAGGAAGCAGGGACAAGGAGAGAAGGGCACGAGGGCAGCCAATGATCTTCTGGCATCTCTGAATTAGAGCAGCTCATTAGCCCACTCACACTAGGATTGGAGCTGCTACCTTTAAAGTACGATAGGAGAGGGATGCCACCAAGAAGCCTTGGCCACGATGTCAGCAAAAAGGGTCCTCAGTGGCCTCAGACTTATGGGGTACTCAGGCTGCCCCAGGACTGAGGCAGCTTGCTCTCTGGCTAATCATGGTAGCTCCAGGGATGCAAACAGCTCAGGCACTTGATAGGGAGGACAGGGGTCTCCTCAAAGGTAGGTCTGCTTGGTTCCCCCCTCCCAAGTCACAGGCAAGGGATATGGCAGTCAGCTAGGAAGCTGGAGATTTCCAGCCTAGAACAGAAAATTCGAGCTATCAGAGGTCCAGAAAAACCAGAAAAAAATGTTTAAACTACAAGTAGTGTCTCTGTCTCTCTCCCTCTTCCTCTCCCTCCCTCCCCTCCTCTTTCTCCCTTGCCCCTCCACTCTGTCTTTCCCTCTCTTCTCCATCTCTCTGTGTGTCTCTCTTGTCCTCTCTGTCTCTCTCTCTCTCTGTCTCTCTCTCTCTCTCTCTGTCTCTATCTCTCTCTCTCTCTCTGCTGGAGATCTGGATCTAGGCTGTGTTGGTTGTTTCCTTTGTCTTTGAAGTCAATGAATGGACTGCTGGGGGGCTGGATTATTTCTATGACTCAAAAAGGCAGCCCACTGAGTGAAATTGCAGCCAAGGCCATTCTGTTTCTTTGAACAGGTTTCTAGCAGAGCCAACTTCCCTATTCAGAGCTTAACCAATAGATGGAGTGGAGCGACCCAAGTCCAGTGCCTTTACCCCATAGACAAGGGAGGATATGGCCCAGGAATGAGTGTGCCCAAAGCCTTTAGAAGGGGATGGCCACTGGTCTCCTTTAGGAGTTAGTTCTGCATGTCAGAGGGAAGGCCCCAGAGGAGAGGTGTTAGCTGGGAGTGCTCCCTTCCTGAGCCTCCCAACCTTTTTAGGGAAAGGGAGAGGCAGAGCCTCTGTCAGGCTCTTTACTCTATCTAACCCTCTAGGCTTGGCCTCTAAGGCACACCCAGCCCCTCTACTGCTCTCAGGACACACCCAGTCCTTCTACTAATCTGGCTGTACTTTGCTGCCTGGCCTCTACTCATGGGAAGCTCTGCCTTCTTGGGCCCCTCCAGCTGCCAGGACCATTGCTTGTCTCTCTGTACTCCAGTTAGACAAATGTTCTTTCAGTCAGGCAACAAGAAAAGAATCCCAAGTTAAGTCAGCAGTGTAGACAGAAAGCGAAGTCCAAGTATGATCCTACCTTCCCAGCAGGCACTTGTCCCTTCCTGAGGCCTAGGAATCTTCATGAGCCACCCCAGGGGAAGGGCAGTGTGGTCAAACATAAAGGGGCTTGGGTTACCCCTCAACTCTTTAGCCAAGCCAGTATCCCCAAGGATCAGGGTTTGTGGGATTTCAGGACCTTGGAGAGATCCTTAGCCAGTAGCCCAGTACATCAGAGATAGCTTTGGAAGCAGAGACCTGAGTTGGAACCCTGAAGGTACTCAGTGTGTGACGGTGGGCAAGTTACCCTGCTTCCATGGGCCTCAGTGTCCTCATGTTTGAGGTAAGTTCCTTGAAATCTGGGATCGTTTGACTTTCTGTATTTGTATACAGTGGACACAGGGCTTTGATCACTCACTCATGCTCAGTGACTGGGGCACAGTGCATGCACGCTAGATGGTTTTTGATTGACTGATGAAGGGATTGGACTGTGTGACCTTGGAGGCCCCTTTCAGCTCCAAATCTGTGATGTAGCTCAACCCTATCATCAGAGAGGGCAAATTACTCACCCAAGGTCACGCAGCACATAAGGTGACTGGGTAACATGAATATCTATGCATGAAGGTTGGCCAAAGCCAGGTCTTCTGACTCCATGCCGTACACCATGCTATTTGAATTCATTTAGGTGCCAGGCACAGGACCAAAACAAAGGCCAAAGTGAAAGGCCCTGCCCTCAAGGCACTTACAGCCTACCTGGGGGAGAACAAAGGGGTCACAGAGAAGGAAGTGCAAAATAGAAACGAAATAACTGAGTGGGAGGCAGCTGAGGAATCAGGCCTGGCCTCTCGGAGGAGGGGACCATTGAGTTACCCCTTCTCTTTAGCTAGGGTTGCACTGTCTTTGTCTGCCATCTCCTCCCCACCTGAATTGGGCCCAGTGGCCAACTGGGGAAATTCCTCTTGGGGTTGGGCCAACCCTGGTACCATCTTGCCCCCAGCCCAGCCCTTTCAAGCCAGAGGACAGCCTTGGCTCCAGGAGCCAAAGTTATAGACCAAAGGGGATTACAAGAAAGAGAGCACAACTTGTGTTGATTCTCTGGCCTCCAAACAGCTGCCTCGAGCAAGTACATTGGTGCTAGGCATTGCCATGAGATCGAGCTGCCTTCATTCCTCCCCACAGTAGCTGTAGGGTCACACCTCCTCTCTTCAGCTTGGGCTCCCCCCAAAGACCCCAGGAAGTGCCATTTGTTCCCATCAAGGCATTAGCTGGCAGGGAGCATGTGAATGGGAGGCTCCTCCAGGAGCCTAGTCTCCCCCGCCCACCGCTGCCTAAGTGCCCTTTCATGCAGTCCACATTTAGGAAGTTTATTCAGTGTCTGAGGGGAGCTTGGCTCAGTGATTTGTAACAGCCCTGATGCCAACTGCCATTGTGTGCCCATCACATGCCCAGCAGGATGGCTGACAACAATGGGCACCTGTCACATAGGAAATTACAGCTGGGGGCCTGAGAGCAGGAGCTCCTGCCACCTGGCACCACCACCTAGCCAAGCAAGAGGCCCCTTTCCTTGGCTTGGCCTCCATTAATTAAATTAATTATTTTGGGGGCACAGAAGTTTGAATGTAATTGCCTTCCCCCTCCCATCCTCCACTATACTGCATTTTTAATGCATCTCCTGTGTTAAGCAGTGGCTGCATAAAAGGTCTTGGTTTGGTGGCAGGTAAATAGAGAAAGGTCTGCTGATCCTCCAAGGATTGAGAGCTAGTCCGAGACCCTCCTCCTTCCGAAGGAGTCTGAGACCCAGAGGTGGGATTGGAATCCAGGTCCCTGTCTCCAAGTGGGACACTCTTCTCCATGCTTAGCCTTGATCTTGTTTCCTAACATTCCCATAGTACTTTTGAGTTGGGTTAATGCTGACCCTTAGGGCTGCCTGTTTTCACTGCAGCAGCTCCCAACAAACTGGAGTTTTCTGAAGCAAAAGGCTGTCTGGCCCAGCCCCTGCCAAGCTGCCCTCCCACCTCTCCTTGGACATCTCCAGCAAGGGACCAGCCTCATTACTTCCCAAGGCCACCATTACACTTGAGAAGCTTGGCTGATGTGATCTGAGTGAGAAGTGACCTAGGAGGAACACTCTGGAGGCTGCTGCTCTGGCCCAATAGTAGCCCTTGGCTCACATGCAACTGGCGGCCTGGCATGGAGAGCCGAGTTCAAATCTGGCCTCTGCCACGTAGTCCCTGTGTGACCCTCTGGGTCTTAGTCTCCTCCAAGGTCCCTTGTAGTTCTAAATCTCAGATCCTCCTAAGTCTGCATTCAAGTTGGTTGCCCTCATCTGGACAGTCTCCTGTTTTCCATGATCTCTCTGATCGATCTCACTGGCAATGACAAGTTCTGACAGTTCTCTCTTCTTAGCTGTCCTCTACTTGACATTGAGATGAGGCCTCAGAAGGTCCCCCTGCAATCCTTCTGGTGTCATCTCAGAAGCATAGGGCTTGGACTCAGTGGTCTCTAAGGCCCCTTCAAGCTTTGACATCTTTCTATGGAGGCCTCTCAGCCTCCTCAGGTGGGGAGCCACCATGGCCCTAAGGTCTGGAGGCCAGAATGGAGGATTCTCTGTTTTTGCTTTTGGTACTTTTCCCATCAGTCACTAGGTATCTGCTACAGCCCAGTTTTTCCCCATGTGCCAGGTTTACCCTGAGAGATGATCTGGTTGAATGCAGACCCATAAGAAAACCCCACAATAACATGGAAGAAGTGCTCAGCACGTCTCCCTTTGAAGACCTCCAGGGCCAAGAGCCCACCACCTCCCCCGGCAGCCCTTTCTGCTTTGGCTATGAAGACTTTCCTGACAGGCAGCCTCAATTGGTCTTTTTGCAATTTCTACCTATTACTTTTGGTTCTACCCTCGGGGTCGCAGCTAGGGAATTGAGGGGAGCTAGGACGCACTATGGTGCACAGAGTGCTGGGCCTGGAGGCAGGAAGCCCTGAGTTCAAATCCAGCCACAGGCACGTCTAGCTGTGCAACTCTGGGCAAATCACTCTGTCTAAGTTTCCTCATCTGTAAAATGGGAAGAATGACAAGTTGGGGCAATTTAAGAGACGCTCTGAAGGCCACCACATCCGCTTCCTGCATTTCCACCTCTACCCTACTGTCTAATGCCTAAAATTCCCCCGATAGGTTTCGTTCCTTTGGTTCCAGTGCAGTAGCCCTAGGAAGAACCCCTTAGGCCAGTCACATATGAAAGAGCTCCATCAGATCCTTCCCTGAAACAGTCTGGATGGGACCGGAGTCAGCCCACACTGGGAGTCCTGCACACAGAACTGCTTGGCCAGCAGCAATGGTGGGGCTGATTGAGGCTCCATGTCAGGAAAACTTCCTATATCAGAGAGCATTACAAAAGAGAAATGGGTCTCCCTTACCAGAGAGCTTTGGGCAAGGCTTGGCCCCAGCTCTAGCCCTGGAACTTGGGAAGTACAGCGTGGGAGCCCCAGGAGGCTGGGGGCAGTGCTGAAAAGCGCCTCCGACTGAACAATGACAATGCTGGTGCCACTGGTTTGTCCCCACTGGCTCAGCTGCAGTTTGCCAGTCTCTTCCAGTGCTGTGCCCTAGATAGAATGGCCCCCAGCTGAGAGGAAGGAAAGGAGGAGCTAAGATTCAGCAGAGGCCAGGCTAGAGCCATGACATCCATCCAACGATCACAAACATACAAGGAGCCTAGCTCCAAAGGCCTTCGTTTCCCCCTTAAGCCAGACCCTGAATCAGGCTACCTGTTCCTCTGTGGGGCAAGGCCTTCTCACCTCCCTTGGTGCCTTGGCTTCCCCCAACCCGTAGCTCTGCTGCGGTCCTCCTATCCATCCTTACCATCTTGGGCCAGCACAAGGTCAGCTCTCCGCTCCCCTCCTCTCCTCTCTCCCACACTGAGCAGCTTCTAGCTTGCATTGCAGTTACTGGCCTATGCCAGAGCCAAAGAGGGGAAGGCATGCCAAACAGGAAGAAAAGCGGGAGCAGAGGTGTTGCAGGGGCAAAGAGGTACTCTTTGTGGGAAGCGAGGGTTTGGGGTGAGAGGAGACACCATGCGATGAGGAAAGCCCTCTGAGGCCTAGAATATTCTGCTCCCCTTTTCCCTTGTGTGTTGGGGGGAGGAGGGACAAAGCAACGTGCTTAAAAGTCAAAGGAGCTCAAGTATCTATTAATCACCCGCTCTGTGCCAGGCCCAAAGAATAAAACGATCCCTGCTCTCGAGGACCTTACACTGTAACCGAGAAGACAGCCGGGACAGGTCCAAGCACGTACATGACAACAGAATGGGATTCGCAGAAGTCTGTGCAAGGGAGTTTGGGGGAGGGCGGTGTTAGGTGACAGTGCGCCCGATAATTCATAATCACTGAGGAACATGATTCGAGCTATACAATTTATTAGCAAAACAGGCATAATAAATGGGTCCAAAGACCCTGAATGCAGTGAGCCAGATTTTTATGTATTAAATATAATCAATTAAAACAACAGGATACAAAATTAGGTAATGTGATTTCTAATCGGAGGGAAGATGAGGGGAGAAGAGTGAATTTCAGTCGAGTTGGGAGAGAGGCTAGGAAGTCATTCCGGGCCTGGAGGATGACCGGCTCCTGCCTAGGAGGAATGGCATCAGACTACGTCCCATCTCTTTCCTGCCCCTTTCCCTTTGAAAGCCTAACACAAAAGACGACAGCGCTCTTTGTCTCCTTTAGGCTTTTCGAAACCCTCCAGTCGCTTTTCTGGTCGGTGTTTGGACTCCTGAATCTCTACGTCACCAACGTCAAGGCTAGGCACGAGTTCACCGAGTTCGTGGGCGCCACTATGTTCGGGACGTACAACGTCATCTCCCTGGTGGTGCTGCTGAACATGCTCATCGCCATGATGAACAACTCCTACCAGCTCATCGCCGTGAGTACGCTGCCTAAGTCAGAGGTACCGCGTGGCCTCACGCTGCGTCTCACCTAAATGCCTCTGGCGGCCCGGCCCCTCCCGGGCCTTGGGCCGTAACGAGGGCGATGCTCCTCTGTCAGCCCGAATGCCAAGGGAGGTAACGGCAACGAAGAAATTGCTAGAGTCAGCCCTTTGATGGCCGAGGCAGGAAGCGCAGTGCAGTGGGTGATCTTCTCAGCCCGTCTCCTCTCTGCACCTTTCAGATCCCTTTCGCCTCTAAACCTATGACAGTTGGGCAGATCTAGTCATTTGAACTGGGAAGTGGCCTCTTGAGGTCTCCGCCTCCTCTCTCCTTAGACTCGGGAGCAAGCCCTGAATCCAGGCTTGTGGGAAGCTCCAAGTCCAAGTCTGTTGGAGGCTTCCCAGACTCGAAGCTTGTCTCTGTAGGATTGGGGTGTCTCGTATGTCCTCATACTATAAGTCTGTCTCTGCTGGGGCTTCTGCTCAGCACCCGGTGAGGCCCCCACTGGAGGCATCTCCACAGACTGTATTTCAGGTCTGGCCCCTCACCTCATTTTCAATCCAGCCAATGATATGATTTCTCCACCTTTTCCCCAATAGTGATGGCAGAATTTGTTACTTGGCTGAAATCTAAGTAAACTACTTGGAGTTGAGCAACCAAATGAGGGGATGCTCTGTCCCATCTTGGACCCCTGTCTGAGGCCTACAGCAGGGTTCTCGGCTGCCCCAGCAGCCACCACGGATGTCCTGTTCTTCCTCTGGCCCTGCACACACCACAGTCAGCATGACGCCTCCTTGTCCTGGGAGCACAAGCTGCTGCTTCCTCCTCTTTGGAAGGAGCCTCCCATCCACTCCTCAGCCTCAAGCATTCAGTAGTCCTTTTCAACCTCTCGCCTTTTCTCTTCCACAGCACATGTGACTCCCCAACCTTCTAATTCCTGTAGTGACAGGAATCCCATCTGCCACCTCACATCCCCTTCTTCTTTTTAAACCTTGTCTTCTAAGAGGGAGAGCAGCTGACACTGGGCAGAAATTGTGGGTACCTTACCATACCAGAGCCACCTGAATCCAGGGCCAGCACTCTGTCTACTGCTCTACCTGGCTGCCCTTTAAGACCTGGCCCTCTGCTGACTCTTTCTCTGTCTCCTTTGTTGATTCTCCATCGTGGTAATGCCCACTCATTGTGGGTATCCCCCAAGACTTTGCCCCATGTTCTCTTCCCTTTCTGCTTTGAAGAGCATATCAGGTGCCATGGAGTCAACTATCATCTGATTCCCAGACCTCTAGAGCCCACCCCACTTTCTCCCTGAGTATCTATCCAGGATCACCAACAGGCATCTCAGATTGAATCTGTCCAGACCAGAATTCATCCTCTTCCCCCCAAAGTCTCCTCTCTTCTCAAGCCCCTTGTCCAGTCAGGGGCTCAATGTCTTCATTTCTCCATTTCTCCTGTACATCCCTGGCTCTCCACCCATACAGCTGCCTCCCCAGTTCAGGCTTTCAGCACCTCACCACCTGGACTCTGCTCACCCCCCTGCTGCATCTCCTTGTCTCAAGTCTCTCCTCACTCCAACCTATCCACCATTCAGTTATCAAAATGACTTTCCTAAAGCACAGGCCTGACCATGTCTCACCTGCACACATGTGCACACATACCTGTACACTCATGTGCATGCACACGCACATGCATGGGTGCACATACACACATGCACACACATACACTTGTGTAGACACACACACATTCCATAACCTCCAGGATCAAATATAAGCTCCTCTATTTGACACTGAAAGGTTTTCTTTTTCATCTTCCCATTCTCCTCACGCTTGACCCCCCTCCAACAGACAATACTTTCCCACCAGTCTCTGTCTCGGTCCCCTCGGCTTCCTGGGCTCCCCAGCTGTGAGATGACCTTCCATTTGCTCTGGCTACACCTCTGACATGCTTAGTGACTGACACATTGTCTCCCTCATTCGAATGTGCCCTCTCTGAAGGCAGGGGCCTCGTTTTTGCCTTTCTCTGTATCCCCAGTACTTGGCCTGGCACATCTTAAACCCTTCACAAATACATGTTGATTGACTGATTAGCAAGTGAGCCAACAGCCTGCTAGACTTAGGGAAGAGGCATTCTGAATCGGGATCCCTGGCTGCCAGGGCCTGCTGCCTGCTGTTGCCATGGCCCACAGGCCACTGAGGTCTCGATAGCCCAGGGCGATCTCAGAGGTCACAGCCTGCTACCTGAGCCTGTCACTTCAGGGGACCTCATGGTCAAATTCCATTAGCTCACTTAATTCTGCTTTGGATGAAAAAAAGACCATCCCAGAGAGCAGCAGATAAGCTAAAAGACCTTTTTCATATTCTGGCTGTTTCTTCCCTCCCAGTTCTTTGCCTTGCTCTCTGGCCTGATGTTCCTCTGGCTTTCTCTTGGATATTGGAAATCATGGAAGGGACTGGGCTAATGAAATGGCCCTGGAGATGAGGAGGTCGGCCAGGACTGCATCTGTGTCAGAGGATCATGAGCTTTAGAGCTCTGAGGGCCCTTCAGGACCATGGTGTAGCGGAAGGTCTTGCCTTTGGCATCAGGAGGGTCACCTGAGGTCAAGTCCAGCTCTTCCACTTAATAGTTATATGACCTTGGGCAAGTCACCTCCCTTCCCTGGCCTCAGTTTCTTCATCTCTAAAATGAAGGGGTTGGACTCACTTAATGAGATCCCTTCTACCTCTCCATGGAAACACAGATTGCCAGAGCTAGATGGGATCTCAGTTTAACATGTACCTGAAAAAAGCATGCTTACTGCAGCCTACCCAACAAGGGGCCATCTGGCCTTTCCAGTGAGGCAGGGGAACCACTGTCTCATCAGGAATGGGCTACAGATCAGACTTCATCTATAAGTCAGTTAATGCATTTGCCTGCGCTCATGTAGCCAGTGAGTGTCAAAGTGGGATTTGAACACAGGCTTTCTGATTCCAAGCCAGAAGTCTATCCAATATATTTAAATGCATTATTTATGGAGAGAAAGAGAGAATATGGAGATGAGGGAGACAGAGGGAAGGGAGAGAAGAAAGAGTGGGGGAAGCAGAGGGGGAGAGATACAGAGAGACGGGGGTGGGGGGGAAGAGAGGGAAAGAGAAAGAGACAGAGAGACAGGGGTGATAGAGGAGAGAAAGACAGAGCGGGGAGAGAATGAGA
>CM053628.1:2848127-2859468 GCA_028646595.1 Phalanger gymnotis | reverse complement strand
GCTGTTTGGGGGTTGTGAGAGCTGGTAAATGCCACAGCTCTGTAATTCAGGACGCTAGGGCACTCTCCACTCGGTTCCTGGTCTGGTTGGTCCACGCCGCGCACGCCAGGTGCTGCTCAGCTCAGCTCCGCTCCCCTCAGCTGGGAGCTCCGTGCAGGACAGACCTTACCCAGAGACCATCCAGGCTGTCCTGGGCTAGAGCCCTGCTTCCCTCTGCCACTTTCTGGGTTCTGCAGCTCTAGAATTGGTTCAGAGCCATCATTTCATAGATTTTTGGAGGGACTTGGTGGGGAGCTCACGCCAGTCACTGCTTTCCAGCTGCCATCTTGGCTCTGCCCCCCACACACACTAAGATATTTCTAACAGCACCTTCTGTAGCAGCAAAGAGTTCGAGACAAAGTGATTATTCCTCACTGGGAGAATGGCTAGACGAGGTGTGGGAGACAAATATTCCAGCCCTCTAAGAAATGGGGACTGTGCAGAATTGAAAGCAGTATGGGAAGACATGTATGATGTGCTAGAGAGTGAAGTGAGGAGTAGGAGAGACTTAAGACAACAGAAATGAGAACACAAACCCCAAAGCTGAACACTGGCCCTAAGGCTCAGACTGACCCTCGACCAGAGGTGAGAAAAATGAGTCCTCTTCCTTAAAGAGCACGCTCAGGCGCCACTGCAGTTGGTGTGGAAAAAGTGGGGTGGATTGGGGAATGAATGGGATGCTAAAGTAGACAGCGGCACCATGAGAACTTCAAATAAGGCCAAAAAAAGCCAAACTCTCAGGCCCCAAAATGAGACTGTAGGATGAGGAGTGCAGTCCTACCAGAACATCAGGAAGGCTAAAGCAGCGATGGACTGAGGTTTACCATAAATTCTCAGGCCAGCAAGGATTAAAAAGATATATTTGAGGGAAGAAGAAATTCAAGGAAGGCATAGGAACCACACCAAGTACAGCTACTCTCTAAGTCATCACGGAGAATACAAGAGTCCAACTTAATTTAACAAAGGGAAGATGGTAGATAGGCTGGCATGTTTGCCAGATATTCTTGGGAAACCTCTATTACACGTTATTCTAGCAGTGGTTTGCGAACACTTGGAAAGGAAATGATTACTGTTGTTCTGTGGTTTCTAACTCTATGATTCCATTTGGGGTTTTCTTAGCAAAGATACTGGGGTGATTTGCCATTTCCTTCTTCAGCTCACTTTACAGATGAGGAAACTGTGGTCAACAGGATGAAGTGACTCGCCCAGGGTCATACAGCTAATAAGTATCTGAGTCCACATTTGAACTCAAGATGATGTCTTCCTGACTCCACCCGCTGCAGTGCCAGTGCAGCTGACATGAAATGAACACTAGGAACAGAGAATGTTTTCTTTAGGAACAAGTGGTAGCAAACCAGTCTCACCACCTTTTGACAAGGGTAAGCTAGTCAGGGCCATAGTTACACTCACCTCAGCAAAGCCTCCTTCACAGGTTACTGAACTCCAGGAAACCAGCTTGATCCGGCCAGCCAGGTAGCCACGCGTACACAGCCTACCCCCACCCCCGTAAGGCACTCTGAGAATTCCTACAAAGGCCAAGGGAGCCAGAGCCTTTTCCAAACAAGGCAATCTTCAGGGAAGCAGCCTAAGCACCAGGGCCAGAGGTCAGGGCTGTGCTCCCAGAGGCTTGGTTACTTGAGCTGTCTCCATCCGCACCCTGTGGGCCTAGATCACAGCATCACTAAATGCCATCGACAGCACGCCTGCAATGCTGCGCAATGTCGCTGAAATCCAGATAGCAAGAATCTCTCATGACGACAGCCTGGTGACCAATAGAGCTGGGTGGGGAACTGCCTACCTGGCCAAAGCAACCACTGCCAAGTACGACGAGTGGGGCAGAATCGTGGAGAGTCCCAGGAGGAAGGCATAAACGAATGTTTTATCACAAAGCTCACAGGCCTCTCACAGACCTTTCCCATCTTCTTCCACTCTTGCCCAGCCAGCCACACTGGTGTATTGTCGTCTCTCACACATGGTATTCCACCTCCCCTGGCCATAACCCACACCTAAAACGTCATCTCATAAAATCCTGGGCTTCCTTCCAGACCCCTCCAAAGTGCTGTCTTCTGCAGGAGTCAGGAACTTACCTGGTCCCCTCTCCGCCCTGGCCCCCCAAGATTACCCTGCTTTGGAAGAGTATTGTTTCTATTTCTAGATGGATCAGCGACATTCCACCCCCACTCCCAGAAGCAAGCTCGTGGAGGGAAAGTTTCATTTTTGTCTTTGCCTCTCCAGTTCCTTACACACGGTAGGTACTCAATTAATGTTCACTGCAAGCCTTAAAAGAGCCTTTCCCTCCCCACCTCGGTTAATGTGCTCACACACATGATGTTTTACTATTAACAAGATGTCTTTATGCCCTGCAACTTCTTTATGAGGTATGAACCCCTTTGATTGGGCAGAAAAACCTGCTAAACAAACCTTGGCAGGCTTTGTGGGGGAGACTCCTGGTGGGTGAAGCGGGATATTGGGCCTTTCTCCCCACCCCACCCCACCCCATCCAACCAGGTCATCAGGGCTACTGAATCCATAGAAAACAATGCATCCAGATGGGTGCAGATACAAGCAGCCAAAGAGACATGGAGGAAGGCAGCGTTCCCGCCCTGCCTTGCCCACCAGCAGAAACACTGCACCTTATTAGGAAGCTGGACGAAAACTCTAAAAAAAAAAAGACGTGTAGTCACGCAGGACCATGCGTCACCATGTACCATTCACCACAAGTGCCCCATAGATTTGCCCTTCTACCCAGTGTGTTCTAGGTCAGAGCCTATTCTTTTCATGGATGCTATTTGGAGAGGGACTCCTAAGTTTTGGGGGAGGGATGTTTTGTACCAATTATTCTTATTATATCAGCTTAGTAAATACCCTCCTTAAAAACTAAATTATGTCTCCTGGCTGATCATTAATAAGAAGCACACTGGTAGGAGCTATTGCCCAGTATTTGGGGAGCTTTCTCCACTGGTGTCAGAAATTGTTTCTAAGCATTTAGCCCCAGAACTTGAAGAAGCAGCCACCCTCTGTGGCCGAAAACTGCAAGTCCAAGTTGGGGAATCCTCTCGAGAGTGTTACAGAAGGCTGGCATGAGCAAATATGAGTGCAAGGGAGGATTTGAATCTGGGGCTTCCCGATTCCATCCCCAGCCCTCTGTCCCCAATGCCCCCTCTGCTTTTAAATGCCCACCCTCCAGCCTGCCTACATTGGCCACTTACTTACTAAAGTGACCTTGCTGCTAGGCACGTGTCCCTGAAGTCCTGAAGCTGGCAGCCTTAGCGTTGGAAACAGGCCTGCCCACCCATCACTAACTGCCAGGCTCTCTCCTCCACCTTTGGTGACTACTCTAACTCCCTCCTCCCAAACCTTCCTAATTAAAAAACCTTACTAACTCACCCCCAAAAACATCTCCTATACAGCCTTTGCCCAAATACGTAGTGCCCTTCCCCCACAACTTTGCTTTTGGTGGCAGGAAAACCTACCATGCCCCCCCCCAACCATAGCCGCATCGGCTTAGAGAAAGCTTTCTTCAAAGACTTCCTCCCCAAAGGCCCTTCTGGTCTCTGCCTTTTTCTTTTTTCAGGTAATCAAATTCATTATGTTTTATGCTAGTGCCAGTATGTGAACAGTCTTGGGGATGGCACCAACCCAGACACTGGTTGGCTACATTGGTCCATGAGCTTGCACACTTCCTTGTCTGGTTGCTCAGCTGGCTGCACCCCCTCCTCCCATTTCCCCCCATACCTTCCCTTTTCAATTCATTCGAGGGAATTCTCTCCATCCATGGCAGGGGTGAAGACAAGTGATGAGGAATATAGTTTTTGCCACCATCCTGTTCCAACTCCCCCAGGGGCTATGAAGCACCAAAACAAAGAACTTCCCAGTTGGCCATGTACCCACTCTCCCTCCCACCAATGGTATGTCGACTTCCATTATCATTCATTCTATCATTCATTTATTCAGTTGCAACCCAACATCGAGGCCCACCATCTCCCTACACAACGCAAACTAGGGTGCCACAAAAGAAACCCACACTTTGGCAATCTGAATGCTTTTTTTAATTGACTAGTCTGGGCAACAACATGAAATGATTCTCTCTCTGGAAGGGAGACTTTTAAGGCACTTGAGAAGCCAAACAGGTGAATTTGTTCTGCTGCTCCTATAGAGAACACTGTGTGCCTTCCCCAGATTAGTATCACAAACCAACACAAGTCAGTCTAAACAGGAAGCAGCATTTGAAGGCTGCAAGAGGTAACCATTGCCCTTTTGGGAGAGTGGAGTCTGAGGCAAACCTAAGTCTTGTGGCTAATGGGTCAGGGATCATGCCACCAGCCTGAATGACAAGGCAACTTGAGTGGTCTTTTTCAACAAGAGCTCACAGCGAGATTCTGGCCAATCCTACTGGGCTAAGTAAGACTCAAGGGCGGTTTCGGACCAAAGAAATAGCTGGTGTGACCCAAAGCCAGTGAGCCGATGCCAAGGGGCCTCAAGGTAGCTTAGGAGCAAACAGCTGAACGTGATGTTGGAGGTTCAGCACGCAGTCAAACCTCAACTCTCCATGGGCAGCACTCTAATGTAGCTTAATCTTTTTGTAAACTACTAACATGGATCCAAAGGAAAACCATCCGAAAGCAAGAAAAGTAACACCAATCCTTATCCAAATGTTTCCCACATCTCATGGCAATGCAAGCAAAATGGCAGTGGGCGGGCTCTGCTCAACCTCACATGTTTGGAGGGGAATAGTGAGCTGCAGCAGGATTTGCTGAGGGAACACAGCTCACCTGCGGCACTGAGCCAGAATTCAGAGCACCGTGGATCCGGGGCGAGGTGCCATATGCACCCATCTGATGCCATGGGGGAACACAGTGATAAGCAGGGACCATGGAAACGCAGGGGTCGTATCCTTGCAGGGGATGCTGGACGTAGGAATCTGACATAACTGTATAGTAGACGGACCCGGTGGGTGGTGGTGGCTGGTCAGAGTTTGTGTAGATGCCTAAAGGACACACAAATCCCGAAAAAGGCATTCAGAATAAAGAGAGACACATCTCACAGCACCCAAAGGGACCCAAATGGTTCATTCACTTCAGCTGTGCACAGAGCAAAATATGTGATGCGGAGTCAGAGGACCTGGCTTCAACCGGCACCTCTGCCACTTAGATGTGACCTTGGGGAAGCCATTTAACTCCCCCCAACCTCGGTTTCCCCAGTGGCTGGACTAGCTCAGGGCTTCTTCAACTTTTTCCACTTGTGACCCCTTCAGAGCTTCTTAAACTGTGGGTGGAGTCTCGACCCAGTTTAAGAAGCAATGGACTAGCTGACCTCTCCAGGCCCATCCAACTGTAAATCAATGACCCCCTATTGATGGAAGAGACCAGGGCAGTTCCAGCAGAAGACATTTAGGCAAGATGATGGAAGACTTTAAAAGCAATGCGATCCCAGCAGATTCTTGTGGAGGCAGACTCCAAAATTCCAAGATTGGGCAATTTCAAACCCGGGTCTTTGTGTCAGTGGATTCAGAACGTCTAAAGGCCAGACCCCATGGGAATAGGCCCGGAAAGGACCGCGGCTCAAGATCTGGCATTAGTTTGGATGCTGGTGGAACTTTTTTTGTCTCCAAGCGATAAGCCACCCAAACAAGCCAAGTGGTGACAACTTGACCTCAGCAGCTGCAAGTATTAGAAGGAAAAAAATGCCTCCATGATGGAGACAGAGGCTTGGTATAAAACATGAGAGGACTGGGGCTGATTTAAAGGCAACTGAGTCAAAACTGGCACCAAAACAGCCACTCTCTTGCAATCAATTGCATTAAGAGCCAGGGGCCTCCCATCTGCAGGGCCCAGGAAACTGCCAGTGTTGGAGGTCCTATGGAGCTAACTATGACCAGTGCTCTGGCCCTGAGTTGCCAAGGCTATAGTGTCAGGAGGGAGCCCTCAAAACCAGATCTTCCCTACTCTCACAGCCTGACACATCACCAGCTCTTCTTTGCCTCCAATAGGGCCCTAGGTATTACTGCCCTACGAGCTCAGGGTCTGCTGGGAAGAGAAAAGTGTCAAGGGCTGAAGAATAGCACTGAGGTCCAGAGTCACAGCGTTCTCTCACTCTGCGTCCTTGCCACATCACCCCCCACTCCCAACATGCAGGCATGACACAGAGTGGCAGCTCCACCGCAGGCCCTACCTGCCACTGCTCGGTCTCTTGCATACTCACTACCAGTCGCTGTTTCAGGAGGAACCTGCCGGTTATCAGCCCTCCCCAGCTCACTGTACACTTGGGACATTGCATGGTCTGCCACTGGCACATGTTCAGGATAAACAGGGTAAGGTTCAAGAGGAGCCACATGCTGAGAAGGCACCAGGGGTGGTGGCAGTGGTGGAGGCTGGTGTTGCTGCTGCTGTTGCTGAAGATGGGGCATACAGACCACGGAGTGCCAGTAATTCTGGTGGTAGCACTTAGAAAGGGGAAGAAAGGAAGAGCTTTTTAATCCCCCAGAGCCCTTCTGTCCCAGCGATGACCACGTGGACAATAACTGCCACTCCCATGAATGGACCATAAGGGCCCCGAGGGGAGGAACAACCCCGGGGACAAAGCTCAGCCCCAGACAGAAGATAGTGAGAACTAAGGAGGGCCCAAAGCTACAAACACAAGGGGAAAAACCCGCTTCTCAGATAATCTCATCATTCTTTGTACAATGAAAGGGAGAGAAGGAGCAGCCCCATGATAACCCCCTCTGACATGGAAAGGACTTGTCTGCTACACACACAGCAGGTGGTGGCGAGCCTCACTGAGGCCGCCACTTCAGTTAGCCCCCACAGGCTGTTTACAGGGAGAGAGACAGAGGAACAAACGGGAAGTTGGTCTCTGTCACCTCCAGACATGGAAGCAGCTCTAGAAAACGCTGAAAATTCCCCCAAGAGCACAGAGCCATCCCCCCCCCCCCCCCTTTCCTAGCTTTGGTCTAGAGAGGGTGCCATCTGTTTAGAGTGAGCCCTTCAAAGCTGGGCCATGCCATGAAGCACAAGAGCTTCCTCTCTCTCACTACTCAGGAGCCTTCCAAATGGTAACCTATGCTAAAAGACGTCCATTGGCAGTCAGATAACTCTGGATTACAAAGCTTCGTGTAGGTAGGAACACCTGTGCTTAAATCTGACCTCAAACACTTACTAGCTGAGTGACCCTGGGCAAGTCACTCTGTGTGCCTCAGTTTCCTCACCTGTAAAATCAGAATAATAGCATCTACCTCTCAGAGCTGTTGTGAGGATCAAGTGAAATAATATTTACGAAGGGCTTAGCACAGTGCCTAGTATACAGTAGGTGCCATATAAACACTTGTTTCCTTCTCCATCCCCCACCCCCCCAACCCTGCTCAGATCACTAGACTTGGGATTCAGAAGGCCTGGGCACAAACCCTCTGACAACTTACTGTGCCACTTTCAGCAAATCAATTGACATCAATTTCCTCCTCTACTACCACATAATAACAGCACCACGGGGTGCTGTTGTAGCGATAGTCCATACCTCAAGAGCTCTGCCGGAGAAATGCCAGAAGGTATGGTAGCCAGTGCCGCCAAGGCCAGTTTGATCCCAACTTGGGCACGGGGGAAAACCACGGTCACTAAACCACTTCCCTAATGCCCAGGTAAGTAAGAACCAAAGGAGGAAAACCTTCAGCAGGACTCCAAGTGTGCCTCCAAAGCTCTTACCTGCAGCCCCAGGTTGAAGTAATACTGCAATACCTTGGTATCTGCAACACAAAGAGAACAGGCTCCTGAGGCTGGCTTGCCAGCCCCAAACAAACAAGGCCCCTGGTGCTTCTTAAGGAAGCGGTCCTCCGCATCGATAGAGCAAAACTCTGTGTTAATCAGCCCTAGCTTTAGCGAGCCAATTAGATGGGCTTAACTCAGAGATCAGAGCTGTTCCTTAGCTGCTCCCCAGGGAGGAGGCTCCAGCTCCACGACTTTCTTACTTGAGCAAAGTGCTACCAAGAATGCCAAGGCTGCCCCGCCAGGAGTGCCAATCATAGGGTCCCAGCAGGCTGGCCCCGGCCGCGAGTCAGGGCCCACGACATCCCTGAGGGGGGGATGAGAACGCCACCTCGGGATAGAAGGGCAGGATGGAAGCGGCGTCAGGGCACAGCAGCCAAGGAAGTAGCTTCTCCCACCTCTAGGCCTCTGAGGACAGTGACCCAATGCTAACTTTCACCACTACCAAGTTTCAGCAATCCAGGTCAAAAAGTTTTCTTAGTTGGCTCAAAGTAATTCTAACTGTGCCTCTCTTGGTGCAAATCAATGCAAAACAGAATCAGGGCAAGTACTTAAGGGAATGGAAGGGTGGGGAAAGTGAAGAGGGGGTTCTTAAGCAAAGAGACAACAGTGAGAGCCCAGAAAGCAGACTCCACTTCTCTGCCAGAGGGCGCCACCCCCAAATGCTACTCAGTTTCCTCGGCACTGCCCGTGCGGGCCTAGGCAACTGGGAGAGGCTAGAGCCAAGACCTGCCAGTGGGGTCTGAGTAATGAGGAGACCAACAGCGCCAGGTGGGTTATACACTGGAGTAAGGGGCAGAAAAGCAGCTCTGGGGCCATCGAAAACACCAACCACATTCTGGGCTTTCCTTGGCAGCTCTGTCCCCAGCAAGCATGTGCCACAAGCCAGTTGGGCCCCGGACTTTGCAGTTCCCGGGATCTATTTGTTGTTCTGGGGATGGAAGGGGACGTCGCTGTGCTCATGTTATCAAAGAGGAAACCAAGGCCCAGAGAGAGGAAGGGGCTGGCCGAAAGTCTCACAGGGACGCAGTGGCAGAACCTGCCAGTGCAGCATGAGCTCCACCAGAGTAAGCCGCTTAATGTGAGGTGGCCATGGCAGTGGTGGCAGCATCTGGCAAGAGCCTGGGCAGTGGAGTCAGCAGATATAGGCCTACCCAAGGGCCAGGGGAATGGGAGACTACTCCAAAGTAATGGGAAGTGTCCAGGGAGCAGAGATTCTGACAGTGGAACAGAAGGATGGGAACCCACAATCACGGGTCCCCCAAGATGGTAGGCTGATGGTTAAGATGCCCCTGTGCTATTCTATCAGAGCACACAGGGCAGAGACCATATACCATCCTGCGGCATGGCACAGCAAAACAGGCCGCTGAGCCCCAAGGCAGCCCTAGACCTTGGTCTAGGCCGCCCTCAATGTAGGCACATCCCCTGATTATACAAAGCTGATGAGAGGGCAGAGTAACATAGCGCCTTCTGCTGGCCTTGGCGTCGTAACACCCTGGGATCATGCCTTGCCTCTGACACTGGGCTGGGCGACTGCAGACAAACCCTCTTCTCCAACCCCCTTAAGGTCCTGACTTCTCTTCTAAATGACAGGGCTGGACTAGGTCACTAATGGGGGAGATGGCACACACAAAGCAGACTGAGGAGTTGGGCAAGGTCCAAGCAGCTGAAGAGATCGGAAAAGGCCCTTCCAGAAGGCAGAACCTCCTTAAGCCAGGATTCCAAGAGGCAGGCAGGCATGGGGGCAGCCGGTACAAACCCAAGGAGATGGGAAATGGAGCATGCTTTGGAGAACACTATGACGTGGACATGAAGTCTATTATGTCAGCTCCAGGGGAAGTGGAGAAAAGACCTGTAGAGATCTCTGCCAACCATTTCAGAAGAACTCACTGGCTTTACTGGTTTTTCTATGACCCAACCCACAAGTCATTGGTTTCCAAGGAAAGTCTCTCAACAGAAGAAGATCTCAGTGAAAGCCCAACTTCCTTACCTCGAGGTAGGTCGCTACCATTCGGGTCACACGAATAAGCCGGTGGCATCGGGATGCCTGCAGGCTCTCCCAGCTCGTTGGACGGGCCAGTTGCAGCAACAGGAGCAGGATAGTAAGAGAACATTGCTGATGGGATCACTGTGATGAAGCAATGATTCATGGTCAAAATCTGCCCAGTCCAGGGGAGTGGGAGGAGAGCAATCAGTAGGCAGAGGCCCCTCTTCCAGGAAGCTCACCTGCCCAAATTCTCTTGGACAAAAAAAGTTCCTGGTGCCTTTTGTCTAGATATCAATCCTTTCTAAACATCACTCCCCTTCCCCACTTCCCACTTTAAATAAAGAAAACCCATCAAGTGAAATTAAGTAACACATCTAACGGAGTATGCAACATGCGGCAACTGTAGGCCCCCACCTCTCCACTGAGAGGCTTGTGTGATCATAGGCAAAGTCCCAAGGAATCTTGGAATCACCGAGATTAAATGACTTGCCCAAGGTCACTCAAGCAGTAAAGTGGCAGAGGCAAGACTCACACCAGGATGTCTTTCCATTTCACATTATTCCTTCTTCTCTTCTCTGGGACCAAAAGAAGGTTATTGCAACTATTCATGGACTTAGCCCTTGCCCATTACCAAGCTGGTACACAGAAAGAATGTCCCTAAAAACAAACAAACCACATTCGGTTCAACCTAAAACCTTACAGATAAACCAAGCAAACGATATATCCTACTGCAGCCAACAAAGCAAGATGGAGTCCTATCAAGCAAGGGGGTGAGGTGGCGCAGTGGACACAGTACCAGGCCTCGAGACAGGAAGACCGAAGTTCAAATCCAGCCTCAGACATTTACTAGTTGTGTGACCCTGGCCAAGTCACTTTACTCTACCTCAATTTCCTCATCTGTCAAATGACCTGGAGAAGGAAATGGCAAATCACTCCAGTATCTGCCAAGAAAACCCCAAATGGGGTCACAAAGAATCAGAGCCGATGAACTGAACGGCAACAAGGTGGTAAGAATTGCATGGTGCTCTGTCCTGGCCAGAAGACACCTGAGATGCTTAGTTCTAGGTCCCCAAATTTTACGAAGGACACAAAGAAGCCAGAGGGTGCCTTGAGGAGAGTAGCACAGAAAGAGAGGTGGAAGAATTGGGGACATCTGCCCTGGAGAAGACTTGGGGAAATGAGAGCCATATTCTAGCAAGTGAAAGGGAAGGGATCAGCCTTGTCCTACTAGGCCCTGGGGGCAGGGATTTTAGAGAGCTAAGATCTTGGCTTCAGGAGAAATTCCCCCAAGAATCAGAACTGCCCCAAAATGCAATGGGACCCCTTGGACAGCAGCGAAGCGCCCACGCTGCTGCTTGGCTTTTTGTCCTGCTGGGACCACCTAAACATGTCATCAAGTGAAGGATTTATAGAGGGCATTCCTGTGGTCTAGGAGGAGGGAGACCCTTCCTACTTGGAAGGCTTCAGTTGGGGGGTGGGGCTACACAGCAGGCACCTGCTTAGTGGACTGCATCAGTGACCTCCTCCTCCACCAAAGCACAGGGTTCAGTGGGAGGGGCCC
>CM053628.1:2832461-2848027 GCA_028646595.1 Phalanger gymnotis | reverse complement strand
GCTGAGATCCAACCAATGGGTGTATGGACGCTGAGCTCAGAGATTCGGGGCCTGACAAGGAATCCTGAGGCTTCCAAGCACCTAATGTGCCAATAAACACTGGCCTCAATGCTGAAGGAGGTACTGAAAATTTGACAGGTTTTCTTCCCATTCCCTACATGCCTGTGGCACTACCTTTCTTTTTTTGGTTTTCGAGGCAGTTAAGTGACTTGCCTAGGGTCACACAGTCTGAGGTGGAATTTGAACTTGGGTCTTCCCAGGCCTCTGTCTTTCAAAATGATAAAACACTTATCCAGGAACATCATACTTGAGGAAACTAAAAACACATCAAAGCCTATGTGCCAAAACCGTGCTGAATTCCCCTGAAGTAGCCTCAGGAAAAGGGTACAGGCTCCACTCTGGCAAAACGGAGCCTAGAACTAGTCAAAACTTGGGTGAATCATTGGAGACAGAGAGAATCCTTCAAAATATCAAGTCCCATTTCTACCCACTTCGCCGATTTCATCTGTTAGAGCTAAGTGGAGTGTCATGTCCCCTTCCTAAAGGTCTACGCGTGGAGTCTGAACAGCCGGCCTCAATTCTTGATGCCACTAACAGACCACATGACCATTAAGGCTGCGGCCCAGGAATGGTTCTACTCTGACCATTTTTTCCCCAATGATTTAAAACAATAGAAAGACCCCTGCCTGTCACCAGCCCTTGCACAGAAAAATGGGTGTCATTTGCTGGAGATAGCGACAGGAGTTCTGGTTTAGACATTTAAAATCCCTGGGAGCACTAGAGGCCTTAGGGATTTACTTTTTTCCCCCAGAACAGCTTCTCAGACAAAGCCTTGCTCTCGTTTCTTCTCAGGCAGCTCTAGAGTCCCAGCATATAGGAGCAAAGCTCTTAGAGGGCAGGTGTTTAAAGACTGTGACACGTGGATGTGATCTCAATAGGAACAAAGAAGCCATTAGTCACAGGCCAAGCCATAGCCCAGGAGTCTCATGGGCCCGATGGAGTCAAGGGCAGCAAAGAACACGGATGAGTCATTTCATGTGAGCTCACCCCTACCCCCCAAGTGATGAAGTTGTAAAAGAAAAGCTGGCAGCACAATCTGAGGCATGTGGTGGTGGGGGGTAGGCACAGGCTTCTCTGGGTTCACTCTGGCAGTAAAGCAATCTAGCACGCCTGCTGGCGGGCTGTTCATATCACTGTCTAGCCTTTAAGACAGGAAGCCCCCAGGAGTTTGGACATGTGGAGATCTCAGAGCAGAAAAGCTTCCAGAGACTCTGCAGAGGGCACACCTCCAAAGCTTTAAGGGCATCCCAGCAGCCCACTATGCCATTACTGGCCCTTGGGATCAAGGTAACAACGAGCCACAGGAAAAGGTCAAATTGGGATCCCAAAGCGCCCAATGCTCTTCGGGGGATACGGACACAATACATTTGAGAAAGATCTCCTTCCTGCAAGAAAGATTAACTTAATTTGTAGCATCTGAGCAATTGGCAGTTCTCTAAAAGCTTCACTGAAAACGGCAGATGAGCCAAGGGGTGCCATGATACGGCCCTGTGCCAAGTAGTAGATCGTGATCGGCTTAGCCAAAAAGTCCTGCCATCAAAAGCCAAAGTAGACAAGCCACTGCCGCTCAGTTGCTGTCACCACTAGCTCACACAGGTTCTTAAAAAGCAGGTGGCCAAGCACAGTGGGGAGGGAGGGGAGAAGGTGCAGCAGATGAAGGAGCTGCCAGCTCTCCACCTTGAAGAATAGCAGATTTGGGAGCTCCAGTGACCAGAGCAGCCCGTGCTTGGACAAGAGAGGCCCTGCTCTCGCCTAGAAATCAGCACTGGGCAGGAACCTGGGACAAGGCACGTAGACACAGGGGTTACCATCATCTCCACCGAGTCCAGAGACATCCGGTCCAGCCCCAATTTGGACGAAGACCAGGGAGGTAGATGTGGGTCCACGAACGCCCCAGTCACAGGGTGGGGAGGGAGTGGGATAAACACGCAGACGACGGCCCTCCTCCTAGTCAACTCCCCAAAATATAATCACAACCCCAGCACGCCGCCCATGAATTCTACCACGTCTCACTGAAGCAGCCCACACAACATCACCATCTGATGCATTGGAGCTCCAAGGGCGGGCTCCGGACAACATGATCCTGGTGGTCAGGGGTTCCCTGGTCCATTCACTGAATGTGTACATACGTATGTACACACCAACACACGCACACACACCTCTGAGGGAGCAAAGGAACAAGGCCTAAAAGGTACAAAACGCACCTGGACGGTTCAACGCAGTTGGAGCCATAAGGAGAGACGGCACTGGGGCCTGCGAGGGCACAGAGGCGGCAGCACCAACGACAGCCTGAGGGTTTGGTGGGCGGCTCGAGAAGACAGCCGGTGGCATGGAACCGCTACAGGAAGTTGGAGATATCACCGGTGGGCTCACCAGCATCTAGACAGCAGGAAGGAAGAGTTGCGGACACCAGCTTGCACTAGGGTTAGCATGAACACAGGAAACAATCACTGCTTTCTCATAACGACCCCAGGGAGACAGACCGAGGTCAATGAAGGGTAAAGAAAGAGCTAAAAGAGATGCTGGAGACCCCCCGGCATTCACAAGGCGTAGACAATAGTGACAGTCCCAGCAGCCTCTGCTCAGGCCAAACACCACGTGGCTGGAGAACCAGGTATTTCTGGGTACCATATTTTAAGGACATCAGAAAGTTGAGGCACACTGGCAAAGGGCCGTTCCGTCATGCTACGTGAGCATTTGTCAAAAGGATGGGGAGAAGAAGGGAAGGCTTAGGGGAAGATGAGAGCCGACTTCTAGAATCTGAAGGACTGCTACACTGAAGACCTTGGTTGTTCACCCCAGAGGGCGAAGCCAAGATTGGGGCAGGATCATCACCGCAAGGCAGATTTAGGCCCCTTCTGGCTGGCTCTCGGGGGCCCAGTCTCTATGGGTAAAGCAAATGACTTGGCCTAGCTAAGTTCCAACGCTCGAATTCGGCTACGCTAGCAGCCACAGACCTCATGTCCCCCCTCAAATAGCGTCTTTTTGAAGAGGCAGACATGGCTCCCCAAAGCTTCTGAGCAGCCAGAGCCCTTTCAGCAGGTACGCCATAGTCCCACCTGAGGTGGTTACCTTTTGAGGGTAGCTGTAGATAGCACCATCTTGAGGGGGCACAGAACATGCTCTTCCATCCTGGAGAGACTTGAAGAAGCAAAGTTACAGACAAGCACAAGGGAAATGTGGGACTAAGAACTATGACAGAAAAGGGGGACCAGGGTGCATGTGGGAGGAGGAGGGGCAGAATCTTTCACTGGCTTCTCAGTTGTCTGCAGTTTCTGCTTTGCCAAAAATGCACCAACATAGGAGGCGAGCCATGAGGAGGCTGTCGACACTAACTCACACCTCTGTTTCCCTCAGCATAGCACCTATGCTTTAAAGGGTTTTCATGAAAACCAAATGAGATAAACAAAGTGCTATGAACACCTGCCCTAAAGGAATTTAGAGCCAGAGTTGCAGCTATCAAAGAGGCGGTACAGTAAGAATGGAGTGCCTTTCTTGGACTTCAGCAAGATCTAGGTTCAAATCTAGCTTCTGCCATATACTGAAAAGTACTTCTTAGACGCTTGCCATGTGCCAAGCTCCTAGAAGGCGCCAAGCTGCAGTGCTTGAGAGGGAATTTCCTGGCCAGAAGTCCCACAGCCTGGTGAGCTGCTCCTCCCCATTAGACCCAGAATGGCTCAACATCACCACCTTTTCCTAATCTGGTTTGTGGCAGCAACATCAAAAGCGTTTCCTTTTTCTTTCCCTTTCTCTGCTAAAGGAGATAAGAAATGGGGGTGCAGAATGGGTACACAGTCACGAATAGCCATGGTGTCAATTTGTTTTACTGAACTTTCTCGTTAGAAAAGTATTCTGGCGGGGGAAGTTACAAAAATGGAGGGGATGGAGAACCAAACTCTTTGAAAGAATCAGTCCATACATGACCCAGACGTGCTAACACGTAACCCCACCTAGCGCCTTGCTTCCTGATGTGTCTAACACTGCCTTTCAGGACCTGAGAACGTAGCCCTGGGGCTGATATAATTAAAACAAGGTCCTCTTTCAGGAAGACTGCCTAGTCAGCAACCTGGAGAGGGAAAGGCGACACCAAGGCTCCCAGAGCACAGGAAAGCAGATGGTGACGCCTCCCGCCTCCCCAGTCCGTCGGGGCGCCTTCGCTAGCTGTGACCTCGAGCCTCCACTACTTCCTGCACAGGCTTCCAGACTTCGATTGGGCCACGTTCAGCCTGCCTTCAGACAGCTGCATTCTGATGAATTCCAGAAGGTGCTCTAATGTCAAGCAACCCCAGACACAGGCCACCAGACAGCCAGGAAGGGTGCCGGCAAGCCCTACAGGAAAGTCTCAGGCCCAGGGCCAGCTCCAGAGCAGTCCGGGGTCAACTGCAACTTAGCTCTCTTTTCCTACCAATGTCAAGGACGAGAAACAGCTCTATACTAAACTGGAGCATGACAGGCCTCAAACTTGGGTGCTTTCGGGTCTCAACAGAGACCAATTCTAAAGGCCTCTGGCATGAAGTGTTCAGGGAAGATGGGCGAAAAGCCAACCAGGCTTCCAGTCCAAGCCTCCTGTCCCCTATGTGGATTGCTATAGGATCACTGGGCTTTTTAAATTACAAACCTAACATTACTAATACAAATCTAACGAACTGGCTTTGCAACTAGGTAGGGGCAGCACGGTGCCAGGGGGCACAGGGGGGGCTCCAAGCCAGGAAGCCCTGGATTCTAGTCCCATGTCTGACACATCCTGGCTCGATGACCCATTACCACTCTAGGCCAGAGGCATCAAACATGTGGCCCAGGTCTCCAAATCAGGTTGATATAAAAGTCAGGAAATATTTCACAACAATAGATAAGAAGACCATGTGACATAGAAAACCACAGATTCACATTCTCTAAGTCAATCAGTGGCTTACAGGGCCCCCATACGAATTTGAGTTTGACCCCACTGCTCAAGGCAACTCCTTTAAGACCGTAAGATGAAGAAAGGGCAGCTACTTGCATTGGCAGAGGGCATTTCCCATACTGATGACACTCCAAGGTTAGTTTGCCAAATCTCAACACAAAAGGTCACGGCTTGCCAGCTGCTCACTCTCTCCCTGTGTCCATTTGATTTCTGCCTCTCCATCTCTGCCCATTCACTCTCTGCAGCTCAACAGACAAAGCAGGTGCTCAAGCCCCACTTCTGCCCTCTCTACTTTCCCTCCTGCCAAAAATGCTTTGCAGCTCTCTGCCTCCTACTCACTGACCGACCCCATTCTGCAGGATGCTACCCTGCATCAATACCCACTTTCTTCAAGCTGCCCCCAATCCAAGGACACATGGGCAACTCTGGTTTAGTGTGAGTATAAACATGGCTGTTGTGAAAAGCTCTCTCCTGTTATCTTGACTTCTGCCCATGTAATAGGGCACAGGTGAAAGCTCCCAGTTGTAAATTGGTTATCTCTTGGATCATCGGACCAGACTAGGGCTGAGAAGGCCCTCAAAGACCGTCCAGGCCAACCCTTCAATCTGCACCTGAGGAAAACAAAGCCCAAGGCAGTGGAGAACTTGCCCAGGGTCACAAAAGTTGTGAGCAGCAAGGGCAGGATTTGAATCCATAGCCCCTGCCTCCAGAGCTAGGCCTCCTTCCCCTATCCCACACTGTATCCTTTAGTGAGGTTGAGCAGCTGTTCAAGTAATAATTAATAACCTGTTTCTTTTTTATAAATTATCTGCCCAAACCCTCTGAACCCTTATCTCTAGGGCCTTTACCAAGAATCAATAGTTTCTCCTCTACGGGAGGTACCAAACTCCAATGTCTGCTTCTGGCCCACTGGGCCCCCACCTTTCTGCTGAGAGGGGAGGGCAGGAGAGGGATGTTCCAGCACCAGGGAGTCCTCTGAGATCCTGACAGCTCCCAGCAGGGATCATAAGTCAGCTAGCTGGGGGTGAGGCAGTAAGTCAATGCAGAGGTTCTCTTGGCACTGCCTGCTGACCTCAGCACATGGGGGGGCGGCTGCCAGTTCTTAATCTGATGCTCTTATCCTGACTGTAGGAGACTCATGTTAGGCCAACACATCTCTTGCCCTGAGTGATCTAGGAGTGTCTCAGCTCATCTTCATCCACCTATCTCTCTCAACTTGGGACCAGCACAAGGGTCAGTTGTGACAGGAAAAGATCTGCCCAAAAGCCAGCACAGGATGCTCATCCCAGTCGGCCCTGCCCGAAAGACACAGTCCTCTCCTACCAAACCTCCCATATCCAGAACTGGGAGGCAGTCACTTGTGGGTCACAGGATTTCAACTTACCAGGTTAGCAGTTGATTCCGCAGTGCTATAAACTGATGGAGTTTCATAGTCTGGGTCTGCAGGGCAGAGGCAAAGTGAAAGCCCCCAGTGAGTATGCCATCCCATGACATAATGCACCACTTTGTAAGCTAGGAAAAAAAGCTCAAAGGTAACTGACCTGTGGAATAAATGTAGTCATCGTGATATTCACCTAAAAAAAAAGGAGAAGGAAAGGTTCTTGACCAGGGATCAGTTCATAGATGACTGCAGAGGCCCCTCAGGGCAATCTGGCTTCAGCCATCTCACTTCCCTGCATCCACAATTGTCTGCTCCTCTGAGAATCCTTCCACCCTGGAGGATCAGGGCAGCCACTTCGAGGTTTCCTTTCCAACCACACTCCAGAATTTCAAATGAGGAAAACCAAAGGGCCAAGCTAAATCTTGTATGTTTGCCAGCTTCGTTCAAGGCACACATTTGTAACCTCGGCCTTGGTTTCTGGTGAATGCACAACCGCAAAAGCCATTATTACAACCGTGACTATCATTGGGGGCTGGCCCAACTGTACAGACTCACAATCCAAAATTTAACCATTACCCACTTAATTTGGCACAAAACAGGATTCCATAACCCAGATACCAATTCAGATGCCCAGCACAAATACACCCGACGCTCCATGTAACATCTTCTTCCCAGAAGCTAGTTAAGGGCACCAGTTAGTTTTTGAAGCCTGTCATCCACGCACGTCCAAGTTTCTTACCAAAAAGTTGAACAGCAGACACTTGTGGCATCACACTAGAAAACTCCTTCCAAGCTGGCACTGATCCCTTCAAGACTATTCTTTGAGTCCCATCAGTGAACCTAATTCAAATGCGGTCTAGGCTACACCTCTGCATTTTGTTCATTGGAAAAACATGAGACTGACAAATGTTTCACTCAAATCTTGGTAAGCAAGAAACCATATGACATGGTGGGCAGAAGCCAGCCCCAGGAAGAAAAGAGCTGGGTTCAAGACCTACATCTAACGAGATAAGAGCTGGCCATGGGATACAGGGCACGGGCAATTTTCTAAGGCTACAAAGCTGCCAAAAAAGAACTGGCCTGTGGTGGAGAGGGGTTTGCTCTCCAGGACTTCCCTATACCACAAGTCGAGGTTCAGCCCCAGCCCTGCCCCCTCCCAAAATAACCTGAGGAAAATCATGGGTCTAGCATTCTCCAGATTTTAGATATTCAACTAATATCTCTGGATAACTAACCCTGTGCAGAAAGGAAACGTGGTCAACGTTGCTAGGACCTATTCCCAACACTCGTCGGGCTGGCCCTCAGCGGTCGCTTCTTCCTCGCTTATTAACCTCAGGCCCTCCTCCCATCCCAGCGATCACATCTGGGAGACCAGAAGCTCCTTAGAAGCAGGGGCAGCGGCAGTGTATGCATCAAGCCATGCCAAGCCGCTGCCATTCGTTCGACTGCCACCCCTTTTCTTACTCTCTAACCCCTTTGCTTTCCTAATGAAATGACTGGCTCTGCCCCATCGAAGAAATAGCAACCTATTCAGCCTCAGGCACGAGAGCAGCCAATCACAGCCAGCCAGGAGACAAGAGAAGCCTAGCCCTACTGCCGGGAGACACTCACCACCGTCACTGGGCTCATCTACCTCTTCTTCCGATGAAGTGACAACGGGTTTGCCTGCAGTCATAGGGTTGGGCCCCTGTCTTGCTACCCAGAATCCAGCAGCCGCAGGAGGGACCACTGGCGATGGGGTATTCTGAGGATGAAACCAGTAAAAACACACAAGTATGAGCATAGCGCGTGCGCCTGTATCCGGGGCATAAAAAGCACAATGCCTACTTCTCTTCTAGATGTGGCTGCCTCTCTACCCCAGGAAAGGCTGGTCTACAGATGAAGATAATTCCCTCCTCAGGCCTGTGGGTTTAGAACTCGCTCCAACCTGGGCTTGGTTACAAGGGAGCTGAGGCAGCCTTTACTGGAGGCCATGCACACAAGCGGGAAGCAGAATCCAGACTGAGCTACACACTCGATGTGCCTGAGAATCAGCCTGCTGGGCCAAGGCCAGAGGGACTCCCTGCCTCACCAGGTGGGGAGCCAGGAACCAGCCAGGATGATACTGTGGGTCACAACTCGCTGAAGCATCTACTACGAAAAGGTGGGCCAAGGGTGGCTGTCATTGGCTTTGCTGCAAGGCTCCCTCCCTCTTAGCCCTGGGCCTTGAAAGTACCCTCAGTAGCCACCCAGTCCAGCCTATCCCCCTTCTACAGTGTACTTGACAAAAGCCTGAATTCAGCCTTTGCTCAAGACCTCCGGGAAGTGGGGATTCAATTTGGAGACGGCGTCAATGATTCGCGAGTTCTTCCTGACACCCAAAGCACCTTGTGCCACCCCCAATCTTCTCTTCTCCAGGCTACACCCTCCTGGCTCCTTCCAGTGCTCCTGTTATGACACAGACTCGAGACCCTCCATAATCCTGGCTGCCCTCCTTTTGGAGAGCAACTAACTTGGTTCTGTGGTGCCCCCAACTGTCCTAAACCTTCCAGGAACAACCTGACCAGAGCAGAGAACAGAAGGAGCGTTCTCTCATTTCTGAAAGCCCACACAGACCAAGATCGCACTGGCTTCCTTAGCTCACGTATTGCACTCTTGAACAGCACTGAGCTTCCCGTCTGCTTAAAACCCCCAGTTCTTTTTCAGACAAACTGCTATCTCAACATGCCTCTCCCATCTCGTCTCAGTAAAGCCGACTGTTTGAAGCCAAGTGTTGGGGTGGACACTTAGCCCTGGTGAATTTACCTTCTGAGCTTCAGCTCCACGTTCCGGCCCATCAGTACCCAGCCAAAGTCTCTAGCTAACGTACTCCTGGCCTCAGGTCCCAGGCCTGCCAACTCCCTCCCTTCTGTACATCTCTCTAGGTCTCGCTTTCTGTCTTTGAGCCTATGACCCCCAAGGCTGTCACATGGCTGGCCAGTGACCCCTCCAAAGGTCAGGTTAGTGAGGAAGCACCAACTCACCACTATAGCTGGGTAAGCAGTCTCATCGCCTTCTTCAATTTCATAATAGGTGACTGTTTCCTCCAGGCCCCGAGGTGTGGCTCCAGGTTCAGAGGGAAAGCCATACTGGCATTCTTTATTCACACAGTGCATCTGCCGGCGGCTCCGGCTGTAAGAACTTGGGTGGGGGGGAGGAAAGGGGAGAGGGCTAACGGAGAATGCCATTTCCCCTATGAAATTCCATTTCCAAAAACTTACCAATGTTTTTAATAAGACTCACTGCTCCCCACATTCCCTGTGGCCTTCCTTCCTCCTCTCCCTAGGACATTTACTCACCGGGACCGAAAGGAGAAGTTGTCATAGGTCTGATAGCATCTCTTCCCTGGCCCCGGATAGAAAGTAACTTCAGGAGTGACCACATTGTTTCTATTCATAAATCGAGGTGTTCCTCCCCTATGACAAAAGGGCAAAGAAATACCGACTGATTGTCACTGCCGACCTTGTGAAGGACACATCTGAATGGACACACAGAAAAAAATAGGGCTTTGAACATCTTTGCCAAAACCTCAATCTGGGCACTCAGTGGGCCCCCAAAGGTGCCACGAGGTCCCATCCACACGAGACTTTGATGCATGACCACAGCCTGCCAACTCAATTCTCCACTCAGCACCTCCTCAACGCTTCCCTACTCTGCTGGGCTGCTGCTAGCAAAGCTTATCTGAAGCAGTCACCTGGCACACAAAGTACCCTCACCCCTCTGCAGGACCCGTGAGGAGATGGGTGGTGGACAGAGCCAAATATCGGGGGGGGCATGGCCACCACCAGGATTCCTCCTGCATGCCAACGCAGACTCGTCAGCATCAACATTGTGTTGGTCTTTTTTCTCAACTTGGTGGAGTAAGAGCTAGGAAGAAGGGAAGGGACTGTGTTCTTGAAATGCACAGAAGAGCACAGACAAGCATGCCAGCTTTGAAAGTGATTTGGTGGATTTCTTCTATACTTAAGAGGCACGAAAAGCCATTACACATAAGAGGGCCCTGCACAAGCCCCCTTGCTCCCTGTTCTACTGCACTCATTTTAGTTACGGCTGCTAAATTCAGAGTTGTTTAAAGAAAAAGGAAAGATAATGCAAAGGAGCTCAAGAGGTCCTCAGTGGTCCCACCAGATGACTGTCAGGTCAAGCAGTTCCTGGCTCCAAGGAGCAGAGGGTTATGAGGCCTTACCTGGCAATGCCATAGCCCCGTCCTTGTCTCTGAGGTGGCGGCTGCTGGGGACGGAACTGCTCATAGGTCACCATAGAGCCAGCGCTTTGGGGGGGGCACTGGATGGGAGGGGCGCGGCCAGTGTGAAGGCTGTGCTGGAACCGGGGGGGAAGCATGGGCTCGCCCCTGCTGCAAGCCATTGCCATCAAAACCTCCTTCCCATGGATCTTCTTCAGCATCTTCTTATGCCCCTTCACATCCAGGTCTGTCATGGGGGGGAGGGGTAACAGAAGTGAGAATGTCAAAGGTGGGCTTGGAACTGTCCCACAACATGCCCACCCCGCCCCCCAAGCAAAAAAGCCCAAGACAGAATTTCAGCAGCTAGGCCAAGGCCTACCTCAGCCAGCCAACCTTTCTCTAGCAAATCAGTCCCACTCCCCATCTCCCTCCTCCAGTCTAAGCTTGATATGGGCAGGGCCCAACACTGCACCTGGCAGCCAACCCAGACACCATTCCAGGATTTGGGCTTTTATCAGCAAGTTCTAACTTGAAAGGTCCCCAAAACAGGAATCAGGGCTACTACACTCTTCTAAATCCCTTGCAAAACAATTAGGGAAGGAAGGAAGCAATGTATTAAGGAAACAATCAGGGCAAGTCTTTCAGATACAAACCCATTTCTGGAATATAGCCACCGGTAATCTTGGGGTACGTTCCTCCTCCTCTTCCACCGCCACCTCCTCCTCTTCGATTGGGAAGCACATTCCAGGCAGGGACAGGTGTCACCTGAGTCACTGGTTTTAAGTTAGCCAGCGGGACGACGTGTCTAATAGAAAGAGTACAACGTTGGGGCAGTCCCTTTGCTCATGCACTGGCTTGCATGCCCCCCACATCCACCCCAAAGTCTCCCTTCCCAAACTGCTGCTACCATGTCCCATCTGGGCTGCTTAGGAAAGCCTTCGCGCTCCTCAGAAGAAAGATTCTGAGCAATACCACATCCTTTTCAAAGTAGCAGATGCATCAAGCACAGAGCACGGCACTCAGATGCAGGTAAGGGTTAAGTTCCCCTGTGTGGAACTGTTCCTACTGGGGCACAAATGAACAGCCGGAATCCCCTCCTAACAATATCTTGGAAGACTTCCCCAAAACGCAGTCACAACCCCCAACTCATTTGTGTGCGGCATCTGCTCTCACGAGACCAAGCTCGTACTGAGACAGCTCTAGAGAGGCTCCAGGCCTCTCACCATTCAAATTTGGGTCTAAGCCCTGGGATGGCAGGGGCTGGGGCTCACTCAAGACCATCTCGTTCCCCAGTGCTGAATGCAGGACCTTGCCCACATAGAATAGAAATGGAGGGCAGAACCTGCAGGAGGCCACAGTACCTGTACCCCACCCCCAGCATCTAGCCTGGGACTTTGCACATAGGTAGTAGGTACCACATTGGAAAGTAGGAGCCCATCAGCTCACTGGGCACTTCCAACTTTAAAAAGCTGTGATTTGGGTAATCTGGGCAGGGAAGGCCAACTCTGTAGAGATGAGCTCAGAGAATGAGAATGGTTGGTTCAGCGGCTACAATACTGAGCTGGAAGCTGGGGAGGCCTGAGCTCAAACCATGCCTTGGGCATTTACTAGCTGGGTGACTCTAGGTAAACATCTCGGACCATTCTATGGCTTAAGTTCACCCATCTGTAAAACGGCGTTAATAATATTAATAATAATATTAATGCCAGCTCCCTCACAGAGTTGTCAGGAGCCTCGAATAAGAAAAGATCTATTAAGGACCTGACCCAATGTGAGGTGTTAGATGTTAGTGAGCAGCTGCTGCCCCAGGCTTCTCGCTTACTTCTCTGCCAGCTCCTCAATGAAGACTGTGGCAGAAGTGCTGTCACTGCCGACCTCCTGAATGTGCGCATTGTAGTATCTCCCACCAGGCTCCAATCGAACCTGAAGAGGAAAGAGGAGAGGGACCCATCTCAGGTATGTATAGCTAGGGCTTTGGTCCCTTTTGGCCCAGCAGGCCCAGCCCAGGGATGCCACTCGGGACCCAGCCACCCACAAACAGAAGGCAGATGTGGAAGAGAAAGTGCCAAAAGCAGTTCGTTCATGATGGACACAAGTTAGGCGTTTGTCCTTCAGGATCTCACCACAGAGACCCTGACAAGCTGTTGAGGTTTGATAAGAATAAGAAACGCCAATAAGATGACGGGGAAAAAGGAATTGGTACTATTTGCCATCATGGATGTGGCTCTCAAGCATCTGAAAGTGAAAAACTTTGGGCCAAGGGCCCTGCAACTGCTTGCCCAACTCTAGGTGACCTGCCTCACTCCCTGGCCTTGAATTCAGTGATGAGGGAACCTCTAGTTTGGCCTTAAGGCTTCCACTCCTCTCGTGATGCCCAGTTCAGTCCAGTTGCGTCAGTGAACTCTTAGCGATATGGCCAGATGCAGCTGGTAAACTGGGCACATTCTCTGCCCACCCACTGACAGCAGAATTGGCATGAAGGCGGGCAGGGCCCTTGGCCAGGTGGAAAGCCTGACTGTGCCAGAGCGCCTATTGCCTGCGGAGGATCGTGCTAACCTACCTGGCACTTGTCTCCCAGAAAATATTGTCTCCCAGCAAACACCATACAGTCTGATTTCTGAAGTTCTGCACAGCAAATGAAGAAGCAAAGAACAAAGTCAGACAGAAGCAATGCAGCCATCCCTGGTCAATTAGCCCCCTCTGGGGTTCTCTCCAGCTGGCTCAGACCCTTCTGTACATGGGGGAACTAAGAAGTGGTAATTCTGCATCCCAGGGTCCCCCATGCATAAAACAGGGGTAGGCATCCTTGCAATGCCCCCTGACAGGGATGGGGAGGATGCCCAGAGCACCCACCTTTCCTGCTGTCCAGCCAAACATCAAACTCCACATTGCGGTAGATATCTGGGTCCAGAGCTTTCATCACTTTGTAGGGGAAAGGCATCTTGGACTGATTATCTGAAAACTGAAACAAGATTCCCAGGCCATCAACTTCCTTTCATCTTGTTTGTCTCAGTTTCTGGGACAAACGTTAGGTGATGTGCACCTTCCCCTTGTTGTTCTTTCCAAAGGCGAGGCCCTTTGTGTACGGACAACCAGGAACCCAAAGAAAGAGGGAGCAAAGGCAACCATGTGAAGCACCTGAAGATGGAGGATGAAAGCCATGTAGGGGTCCACCTGGGTCACTGGCCTGCGTGCCAAAAAGCAGCAAGTCTTCCCTTCCCATTTGGCCGGCCCAATGCACCCTGGCAAGTCAGCATTTAGATTTGCCACCTCATTCCACACTGCCACCCGTTGAGGCTTTTCTGGGACCTGCTGCATCATTATCATTAACATCACTTGCTGCTTGGGCATGGATACCAAAGATACATAGAGGCGGAGTGGCAAGGCGTTTGGGGACTTTATCCAAAGCCCTGCATTTCACAGAGAAGGCAAAGGGGGCCCCAGACAGGGGCCAAGACTTACTCTTTGTTACTGAATATTCGAGCTTCAAGAGACCAAAAAACATTTGGTCTAACCCCTTGTTTTTACCAAAGAAAGAAACTGAGGCCCAGAAAAGAGAGGTGACAGTATCAGTCAGAGTTCTGTCCTAGAATATTAAGGTTTGAAGGGGTTAGTTTAATGGCCTCCTTTTAGAGATGAGGAAAAGGGAGCCCAGACAGGCACAGCACCTTGGCCAAGGTCACTCCTTGAACTCACCCAATCTCCTCATTTAACAAAAGGAAAAACTGAGCCCAAGGAAGGTCAAAGTTGGCCAAGGTCACACGGATGGTCAGTAACAGTGGCGAGATTTGACCTCAGACCCAGACTCCCAATCACTATGCTATGATGCCTTGTAGGGAAAAGGCTTGAGAGAGGCCTATCGAATGGAGCTTCAGAGAATTTTCTAGATTGGGATTCTTGAACAACAGAAAGAAAAGCTGTGGAAGACAAATGGAAAGGCCTGAATTACAAAGGTTCTAATGATGAACTTGGGGGTTGGCTGCATTTATAACAAAGCTTTTCAATTGGACTCTAGAAAGGAGCTTCAGAAATGCTTGGTACAGGGCCAGGGGAACCCCAAGTTTGTTCCCAAGTGGTTTTTTTCCAGTTAACCAATAAAGCAGTTTGGAGGCTGAAAGGCCAGCAAAGGGTTGGAATCTCAAGCCAAGTGTGATCTCTGAGGAGCAAAAGAACGTCAACCAAAGAAGACCAGAGGCTTTGCGGCAACCAACCTTTCCATCCTCTGTTCCATGCCTGTATCTATCACAGAGGTACTCATGACCACCGGTGGTGCTCAGGCCCCAATCGTCGGTCCTGCTCAATCAGCAAAGATAAAGTCCAGTTAGACTTGTCAGCATGGGCAGAAGCCACGGTGTACAGCACCATCTGCTGGTTCTACAGTACGAAGAGTCAAGTCTTCAGCAGCACCCCTCAACTTCTACCCCACCCCAAGGACTGTGGTGCCACCTAGCGACAAGCCACAGGGAAACCTAGGAGAGGGTCTGGGGGTAGATAGCACACCACAACTGGAAAGTGAATACAGGGCTGCAGAATCACAGAAGCCAAGCAGTCTAATCACCTTGTGTTACAGAGAAAGAAACTGAGACCCCACCTGCCCCAGGTCACACAGCCAGAATTTGAACGAAAGCCTGTCTTCCAACTCCTTACTGTGAGAGAACCCCTGGAACCATCTCGGGACCCCCTAACATAAAAAGCCAACAAGTCATTCTACTGGGGGGTGCGGGGGGAATCACTCCGCAAAGCCACAGACAGACAAGAAATCGCAGGAACAAAGGGTCAGGGAATCCCCTTTCCCCCTCTTTGAAAGAAGGAGCATGACCATGATTAGGGCAAAATGAACTGTAGAGATCCAACCTGTCATCACTCCCCGGGAAGATGCTGTTTCTGTTCTTCCTGGAAGTGCCACGAAATATTTCAAGGGCAGCTTTCAACTCTTCCCCATCCACAACAAACACATCCTTGTAGAGAATCTCATAGAGTACAGCTAAGAAGGGAGAGGAGCAGACCCCTTTCGTTGTCAG
>CM053628.1:2805578-2822562 GCA_028646595.1 Phalanger gymnotis | reverse complement strand
CATCTCCCTCTCTCCATCTCCCTCTTCCCCCTCCGCCCCCTCCTCTCTGTCTCCCTCCAGGTGCCAGGAGGAGCCCACACTGGGGCTCAGATCCCAGAGAAAGTGGGAGACGCTGGCTTGTGGATGACCACCTTGGTCTATGACAGGGATCATCTATACTTGGCATCTGGCATCTGCTGGGAGCCCCTCACTTATCACAGAGAGAGAAAACACCATTCGATTTCAAGACAGGACTTCGGCTCAAACCCCCAGCTCAAACAGCAGCTGAGTAGCCTACAACGCTCCTAACCACTCTGGGCCTCAGTTTCCTCATCTGCAGCATAAAAGACCCTGAATGTCCCTTCTAGGTTGAAATGTATGGTCCTTTCAGATTATAATAACTACCAGCATTTATACGGCACTTGAAGATGCAGAGCACTTCCAAATGTGACCTCATTCAATCTTCAAAATGACTGTGTGAGATGGGTGCTGTCATGATCTCCAGTTTACAGATGGGGAAACTGAGGCAGACCTAGGTGAAGTAACTTGCCCGGCGTCACACAGCTAGCAAATGTGGGGGACAGGATTCCAACTCAGACTTCCTGACTCCAGGCCAAGAGCCACACCTACTTACTTTCTTCCAATAATTCGACAAGATGAGGAAGCTGAGGCAGGTAGCATGACCCCAAATCCAGTGTTCTTTTCACTCCCCACAGCATCACTTATTTCAAGGTTTCTTAATCAAAAGTCCAGGAACTAAGATGGGGCAGAAATGACATTTTTATTTTCTCTACCCACTAATTGAAACTTGGTGTTTCCTTCAATTATGTCTAAAACAGCCTTCTGAGAAGAGGTCCATAAGCTTTATTAGACCCATAATGCAAAAAGGTGAAAAACCCTCAGTTTAGTCTTTTTCTGTAAGAAAAGGCATGTAACCAAGGCATGGAAATGAACCAGTTGTTCAGAGTGTCCCACAGACAGTTAACACAGACCAGTAACATGCCCTCTGTTCTACACTCTAGACTGGAAGAAGGGTAGGCCAAGAGGGCTACTTTGGGGATACCAAGTCATCCAGGTTGGCTGGTTTCATGTGGCCAGAAAGCTGAGAAAGGTCTGGGGAGTCCAGCCTTGAACTAATTAGGCAAAGGGAAGTTATTTGTCACTGAGCACAACTTTCAGCCGCTCTCTTCCTTTACCTGCTATAGGCTCCATCCTAAATAGTTTGAACGGAGAGGCAGCAGCAGGCGTCTCCTTAGACCTAGCCTCTCGGGCTGCTGGGAAAATGGCACCTGAAGCCCACCAATGACACCTGGACGCTCTTTGTCCTGGGCTGAGAGTGCTGCTGCTGCAATGATGGGGGGCACCAAGAGGCCTCATGATTCTCTGCTGGTGAGTTCTAGTTTTACAAGGATGATTTCTATTGTTCATACTGAACCAGGACACATAAAGTGGGGGTTTTAAGGGTCCAAACATTTTTTCCTCCTTATTTCAGGTTTAATTTATTGTGGAAGAACTGAAAACAAATCTGGTCAGACGTTAAAACAAGGATGCCTTTCATAAATTGCTTGACTAGCTGGCTGCTGAAGTCATTTCCAACTGATCCTTCAAAATACAGTATTTTGATTGAAAAAATATCTGTTCATGGAGAAGTTCATCCACCCTAGTCTTGGTAAGATTTTAGCAAGTAGTAGGATTTATTCTTGCTAACTAGGCCCTAAACTATGTCATTCCTAGGCTACTGAATGACTAGAACTGCTGTCAGCACCTGCTAAATTTGCTGCCCTGGGGAAAAGTGCCAGTTGCCTTGTCCTGGTTACAGTTCTGGACAGAGCTAACTCTACTAACCCACCATGAACAGGGCCACAGGTTTCTCTAACTTTCTACTTAGAAGGAAGGCATATTGCAGGCACTTAATAAATGCTTGCCTGCTTACTAGTGTCCCTGGCAAGCACAGGATCTATGAAAATGGCTATGTAAACTCAGGGGCGTCCTAGTGGTCCATGACATAGTAAAACTAAATGTTCCACAGAGAAAGGAAGCTAATTTAGTTACATACATTACAGGTCATAATTAAAGCCAATCCTTGGGGCATTTATGAAGCGCTGTGCCAGGGTCTGTGGATATGAAGGCAAAAAAATGAAGCAGGTATACCTGCTACTTTTTCCCTTGTGACACCAAGAAGGTTAGGAAGTCATTTTGAACTAAGACCTGTATAAATTAGCAGAGCTGTAACTAGGGTGGGCAACGTGAGCTATGCCCTAGGGTACTGATATGTGAGAAGCGTGTTTCCCTTGCACAACATAGCTCCTTTGGCTGGCCCTGGGCGGTCACTTCCAGGGTTTTGTCACCATGACATCCCTCTCCCAACCCAACTGCACCTGACAGCAAGTTCCTCCCATGAAAGCCAAAGTCATGTGCTCTAGCTGGAGCAGGCTCCTAAGATGGTCCCACACTGCAAGGAGCCTTTCTGTGTCTCTGCCCCCATACCAACTTCTGAGGCAGCAATGCTTCAGGAAGTCTGGACCCTCAAATGGAATGTCTAGCATGAAGGTCTTTCTCCACAACTCAAATGGAGCTATGTTCTCAACAATGTAGTTATTCCCTCCTGTGGCGTAGGTCACAGCCCATCCTGTATGAATCTCATCCAAGCCCTCACCTAAGTTTGCTATGGGGTAGGGGGCGATGGAGAGGATTTCCTTGAGCGCCCAGTGGAACTCATGGGCTAGCATCAATTACCTCTCCCACTGAAAAATCTAGACATGAGTCCTGGTTTGGGCTTGTCCACTGTTCCTGATTCTAAAGTTTGATATCTTTTTGTCTGGACCTTTCTCTCAACCTCTTTATGCCTGGGGTAGGGGGGGGGAAGAATCAGATAGGTTCTGGAAACCCCCACATGTCACACACTGGGAAAGATGACAGAGGAGAGGAGAGCAAGCACCAAGGAAGAAAACAAGGTATTTTCCCCTACAAACCAGTGCCACTGGCCTGTTTACAAATGGGCAGCTACAGAATCTGGTCAGTCTTAGAGACATCGGGGCAGGCTACGTGCCAGAGAGAGCTCCTGTACCAATCTGACATTTTGGACAACTACAAGGAAGGATGTTACATACTAGGGAAAAACACAAGAAGCATCTCCATTAACAGCAGAGCTGAAGCAGGGAGTCTATTCTCCCTACTCCTTTTTAACATCATTTTAGAAATCTTACGAATAGTCATCAGGCATGAAAAAAGTCCAAAGAATAAGTATCAGCAATGATAGAGTTAAAATATTTGTGTTTGCAGACAATATATGTAATTGTAACCCTGGATGAGCCAAGAGAATCAAATAACAAAATTCATGGAGTTAATAATGATTTCGACAAAGGAGCCGATCATAAGAAGAACTCACAAAAAATTTCTCCATTTTCATTTACCACTACTACAAATCAAGAAATAATGGATGATAATAGTTACCTTTAGGGCCTGCTTATCGCATTTGATCCTGTGACATAAGTGCTATTATGACTCCCATTTAACAGGTGAGAAAACTGAGGTTCAGAAGAATTTGTCAAAGATCTCACAGCTGGATGTTGGACTCCCAATCCAGCACTCTTTCCAGTATACCATTCTTTCTCTTAAGAAACAGACAGTAAAAATACTCTTTGGGGCAGCTAGGTGGCTCAGCGAGTAGAGCACGGGCCCTGGGGACGTGAGTTCAAATGTGGCCTCAGACACCTGACACATTTATTACCTGTGTGACCTTGGGCAAGTCACTTAACCCCAATTGCCCTGCCTTCCCCCCTCCAAAAAAAAGAAAAATAGTCCTTAACACAACAACCAAGTCCATCACATACTTGGCCATTAACTTTCGTTGAGAGTTATGAGACCTATCCCAAAAAGTCCTGGAGAAGGCTCTTCATTTAACCCCTTAAGGAAAGAGCATTCCAAGCTGCAGGCCTAGTGGGTAAATGGGGACAAAAGACAAAACCCAACATGAACTTTGGTGGAGTCAATTTCTCTCTGATTTTGCCTGGCCAGTTGGTTTCCAAGTGACAGCCTCCAGGGCCTGCTCCCTAGAACTGGATTCAGAAGACAAAGTTCTGTGTTGATGGTCTCTTTGCCCTTGTTTCAACAGTCCGGCTAGCAGCTGCTGTGGGGGTGAAAAACCACCCCTCCCTCCTGGGTCCCAAGCAGTCCCAGCAGAAGGGACCAAAAAGGTACACTCAGCACCTTGCTGCAAAGTTTCTATCTTGCCCCAGAGCTGAACTCCAAGTCCCTCGGTTCCTGGTCCTCTAGCTTGGGCTGGCCTCTCCTGGCTTCTGCCACAATTTTTGCTCACCTCACCAAAGTCAGCTCCAAGGCAGCTCAGCGCTTCCAGCTTTCCAAAGTTCCCGTGCAAGCAGTCCTCCACTCCATCTGGGTTAATATGTTGGCAGTCACTGTCAGCTTTTTCTCTCTCCTCGCCAGCTGCTCCCGCCATATCTGCATGAAGGCTATTCTCTGCTTTTTCTCTGAAGTCTGTACGAAGGCAGTTCTCTGCTCCTGTTTTAAAACTCTGCATACAATATAGTCTCAAAACATTCACCCTTTCAGCACAGTCCTCCAGAGCCAGGCTTATCAGCTCAAGCCCTCAGAAGGAGGGATTATCTTCCAGGGGCCCTGCTCTGGGCTCCTGGGAAACCACTGGCCTGTTTTCCTTCAGGCCTTTGTTGCTCCTGGGGCTCCACAGAACCATAGCCACCCCAAGTAGAAAGAGCAATCCAAAAACTGGAAAACATTCGACCACCCCAGCACCTCAAAACTCCATGCTTTCCTTTTACTCTGCAGATCCTCCCATGGCTACGCCATTTGGTTCAACAATTCAGCTAGCAGCTGTTGTGGGGGTGAAGGACCAACAGAAGCCCAACAAAGAAAATACTGCAAGCACATGTTCTTTTCGATCTGCTTTACTAAGGAAAGTAGCATTAAGGGGGTTAACAATATTACTTTAATCCAACATATAAATATCATTCACTCAGCTCAGGGGGAAAAGCCAGCACCCTAAGATTCAGAGCAAATACAAACAGAGAAAATAAACATGAATCAACAGACAGATTTCTGTCTGACAAAATCACAATATACAGTTACCAGAGAAGCATCAACATCTGAGTTTTCTCCAAAGCCAGGGAGCTCTTAGCAATGGCTGGCCCAGAGTCATGCGCCACTCCTGCTGTGGCTCAGAGCTCCAAGGCAGAAAGCCAACCTCTGGATTTGTATATCTTGTTCAGGGTCAAAGGTGAGTCATACATGTGACTCACCCACGTGACCTAAAAGTGTCACCAAAATGCAACTTAAACCCACATGGTCTAAAAGCCTCTGATGTCACAAACATGTCACTCAAACCCATGTAAACTAGGCTTTCCCTTGAGGCAAGGAGGTCATCAAGGACTCCTAATTTAGTCAAGGAAACAAAGGCCAAACTCTTCAAGGGTACTTGGTTGAATAAGTGCTAAGAGCCCATCTTGATTGCCAATACAGCCCTGTAGTGTCTGGTCCCATTGCTTTGATGTCTTACAAAAGTCCCATGTGAGAAAAGAGTTGAGGAGAACTTTGAGTTGGTAATTAGGACGAATGGTTTGGCAGGTCTCCCATCTCTGAGATTCAGGTGGTGGAGCAGAGGAGCCAGTGGAAGCACTGGGTGCATTTAGGATTCACCTTGGTTTCTCATCTTTTGCTTTTGTCAAGAGAGTCAGGAGGACTTGGGTTCAAGTTCTGCTTTTGACACTAGCTGTGTGACACTGGATGGGTGGGTGGAAAGTCAGATGATCTGGGTTCAGATCCCACCACTGGCACAAGCCAGATGACCTTGAGCAGGCTACCCAACCTTATCTGGACCACATTTTCCTCTTCTCTAAAATGAAAGGGCTGGAATCATATAGAAGAAAAATTTTGAAAAGCTTTGACACTTTGCTCAATGCAGTGATGAATCACGAGTCCAGAAGACTAAAGATGTCACCCACATGCCACCAGAGAGGGGACAGACCAGAAAAATGCAGAATGGGACATGCATTTTTGTACATGGCTGCATTATGCCTATTTGCTATGAGTTTTCTTTTGCTTCTTTTGTTGTTCAATGAGGAATGGGGTAGGGGGATCAGAGGGAGATCTAATGAACATTTATAAAAATAATTGATTAATTCAAAAATAAACGAATGTCAAAATGACTGAAATACTCCAATGAGTGCATTGGCCTAGATGGTTTCTAAGGACCCTTCCAGCTCTAGATGTAGGATCTGGTGAGTTCCAAACGAAAAGCACCTCAGTAGAACTTCTTGGCATCATCCAGTTCTAACTGTGTCATGACAACTTACACTGTGCTGAGCAGCAAGGCAACCCACTGTAGATGGTCTTCTCGAAGAGTTTGGCCGTAAAAAGGAAGAGAGATATGGGATGACAGCTAGGGGGAATGGACAGATCGGGGGAGGGACTTTTAAGGATGGGGAAACATGGCCATGTTTGTAGGCAGTAGGGAAGTAGCCAAGACAGGGAGAGACTGAAGATAGTGAGAGATCAAAAGTAAATGTAAAATTAGAAAGAACAAGCACGGTTTGAAAAAAGAGCCATGAGAAGACCCTTCTGACTGACCCCTTCACATAGGTGGGGGGTCCACAAGTGCATATGGCATATATTTGCAGACATTTTTAATGTTGATCAATTATGCTGATTTTCCCTTCTTTTTTCTTTTGTCTTTAAAAATGCTATTTATTATATGAGATGGTTCTCTAAGAGGGGAAAGAGGAGGGATGCTGGGGGAAATTATCGTGATGTAAAAATATAAAAGCTATCAATAAAAACTAATTTTTACAAAAAAGATTAGTGAAAGAGTAGGGATGATAGAGGGAACAAGCTGTTGAAGAAGACAGGCTAGAATGGGGTGAAGGAGGTATATAGAGGGGTTGGCCTTGGCAGAGAGAAGGGCCACCTCACCATGTGAGACAGGGGTGAAAGAGGAGGAGGGAGGGGGCATCTGAGTGATGTGCCATGAGGAAGAGGGGAGAAGAGAAGAGGGAGCTCTCAGCAAATGGCCTCAGTTGTTTTTGCAGTGAAATATGAGGCAGGGGAAGGTGGGGGAGGGGTACAGCAAAAGGTTTAAGGAAGGAGGAAGAGGTTGGGAAGAGCCACTGTGGGGAATGGGAGAGTAAACTAATTAAGCAGGCAAAAAAGGATTGCCTTGTCTAAGCGATGGCCCAATGCAGACTGTATAACTGAAATCTGTCAGGAAACTATTCAGCGTGGTTCTGTGATTTCTGAGACAGTGTCTCCATTCAGCTCTGTTCAGTGGTATGTGAATAAGAGTGAAGGCAGCAGATGGTGGGAGTAGGCCAAGACTGATGCCTGCTTGGCAGGCCAAGATCAGCGGTCACAGGATAAGGGGCAAAGGGCTTGGGAGAAGAGGATAGTGTAGAGTCGGATTGGTTCACCAAAGGACTGAAGAGAGTGTAGCCAGTTATGGCCTGGGAAAGAACTGAGGGGCAGATGGATTAGAGGTCATAGTGAGGATAAAAACCAGGCTTAGGGACTGGAAGGGAGAGGCAGAGACTGAATGATCGAAGATAATGATCCATTGGGGGGATTTCAGAGTTCATGAACAGGAAAGAGTAACACTTGTGGGTGATGGCAAGATCAAGAGAATGGCCATCTCTGTGGGTAGGTGGGGTGGAGGAAGAGCTCAGGGGAAGTGAGCAAGCAGAGGAGCTGTAAAGTTAGGCCCAACGTCCGTGTTGAAGTCCCCTAGTCTGAGGACAGGAGTTGGGGAGGAGAGAAAGACTGGGAAGCAAACACTAACTCAGTGAGGAAGGAATGAGAGCATCTTGGGGAATGGTAGATGTAACAGTATCTCAGTGGGCTGATAAAGATGTATCGAATGAACTTCCAAGGAGTAGAAGTTACTGAGCTATGGTAGTAGAGGGAGAACCCGGAAGTAACAGGGGGAAGGAGCAAGGAGCATCCTCAGGACCACAGTGTGTATGGAGGTGAGGATGAGAGAGGATGAGTGAGAGGAGAGAAAATGCCATCAGCGCTGGAGTGGGTGGCCAGGAATGCCACGTCATCAGCAGGAACACAGCTCCTGTGAGTACCAGCAGGTGGAAGGAGGGAGAAAGATGAAGGATTAAAATGAAAGCAAGGTTGTCACCCAAGATTCCCCAGATTCCAGAGGGGGCTTCAGAGGGAGGGTTTGGGAGGGGTGGGTTACTTTAAGGAGGATAGGAATGGGGGAGTGAGGAGGGGCAAAGAATGAGGTCTGAACAATGAAAGGGTCAGATTCACTGGGAGGGGGTACGGTATGACAAGGAGGAGAGACAGTAATCACTGAGGAATGACTTCAGGCAAAGGCTCAAGAGAAGTCCATTGAATGGGCCCATGATTTCAACTGTTCAGGGCCCTCCCTCAACTTCCAGTCTTGTGATATATGGTTGTGTAGGGCTGGGGCCGGGGTGGGGGGGTCATACACCTAGCAAGTGTCTGAAGTGAATGAGACCCTAATGGGCCCTCCACTAGGCCAAGCTGCCACAGCACACATCACAGGGAACTGGGTGCCTGACGCTTTGGGATTTACACCTTCAATTCTTGCCCTAATCCTTTGGGGAGGCCATTTTGCTCCAGAATCATTCTAGTGCTTCTGCCCCCCAAGACCAGTCATAAGTGGACACCCACAAGCTCCCCTAAGAGAAGTCAGTCCAGTGGTATGCTGGTAAATATTTTAACAACTGGCTTCAGAAAAAAAACAACGTGTGCATTATGTATGTATGTATGTATGTATATATATATATAAAGACACACATTTATACACACATGTACACACGCAGCATTTGATACTGCTGGCCACACTCTCCTCCTTGATCCTCTCTTCTCTCCAGGGTCTGGGGATACCACTCTCCCTGGTCCTCCTCCTCCCTCTTCTGCCCGCTTCTCCTCTGTCATCATGCCCATCTAATCACAGCTGCCCTCGGGGCTCTGTCCTGGGTCCAGTTCCCTACTGCCTCTAGAATATTTAACTTACTGATCTCATCAGCTCCTGTGGATTTAATGACCATCTATCTCTATGCTGAGGGTTCTCAAATCTCCCTATCCTGCCCTAAACTCTCTGCTTCTCTCCAGTCTCTCATCTCTAACTTTCAGACATCTTGAATTAGACAGCCAATAGACATCTTCAGCTCAATATGTCTAAAAGAGAACTCGTGATCTTTCCCCTTAAACCCTTCCCCCTCCTCCCTTCCCAATCACTGTTGAGGGCACCACCGTCCTCCCAATGACCCAGGTTCACGACCTGGACTCCTCACTATCCCCCTATATACAAGCTGCTGCCAAGGCCTGATTTCACCTTTGCAATATCTTTCAAATACACCCCTTTCTCCCCTCTGACACTGAGGCAGGTCCTCACACCTGGACTATTACATTACCCTGCTGTGGGAGGAGGAGGGGGTTTTGCCTGCCTCAAGTCTCTCCCCACTCCAATCCATTCTCCAGTTGGCCACTAAAGTGATCTTCCCAAAGCACAGGGCTGACCCCTACTCAATAACTCCACCACCTCCCTATGGCCTCTAGGAGCAAATACAAAATGCTCTTGTTTGACATTCAAAGCCCTTCATAACCTGCCCCCTACTCCCTTTCTAGTCTTCTTACCCCATCACTCCCTGACAACACACTCTTCGATCCGGTGACATCAGCCTCCGGCCGTTCCACAAACACGATGCTCCATCTCCCGGATCCTGCCATTGTCTCTAGCTTGTCCCCCCAGTGTCTGGAACAGGCTCCTTTCTCCAGTAAGACTGACCTCCATGGCTTCCTTAAGTCCAAACTAAAATGTCACCTTCTCTGGGAAGTCGTGCCGAACCCCACTCAATTCTAGGTAACTATTTCCTATTTATCTTATATATAGAGATATATACATATACACACACATACGTCACCCACGTTTGTTTACATATTACCTCCCCCGTCAGATCATAATCCCCTTCAGGGCAAGGACTGTCTTTTGCCTCTTTTTAATATTCTTGAAAAATTATTTTCAACTGCATTACAGTCAAGATCCGTTAACATTCATAAAGTCCAAAAAAGTATCAGATGAACCTTGGCGCTTTGGCAAATTGAGAAAGCATGAAGATCTAAGTCAGGTAAGCCTGGCATGGTGCCTGGCACAGAGCAGGCTCTTCATAAATGCTCATGCATTGCTGTGCAGAAATTTATTATAAATTTCACTCGAGTGAAGGACATATAGCAGATATCTTACGAATAGTAAGAAAATGTGCAACATTCCCAGTGTGAATTCCAGACAGCCAACTGATTCTCTCGCAGAAGGCATTGTTGACTTGTTTTCCTGCTTTGATTCGGGCTCTTTCCTATTAAGTTTCGTTATCGTCGCCGTTCGGTCATGTTCGAGTTTTCATGACTCCATTTGGGATTTTCTTGGCAAAGACGCTGCAGTGATTTGCTGTTTCTCCAGCTTATTTTACAGATGACGAAACCGAGGCAAATGGGGTGAAGTGACTTGTCCAGGATCGCACAGCTGGTGTCTGAGCTTGGATTTGAACTCAGGAATTCCGCGTCCAGTGCTCTGTAGCGCCACCTAGCTGTTCCTCAATAGGTTCCTTATCATTAAATGGGCTGTGGGAGCTTCTGTTAAACTATCTGTCACTCCCGTACAAATTCTATTGATTAAACGGAAACCTCTTCCAGCAGCATCAGCACCACTGACCGCAATAACGCCGTCTTCTTAGCTTTTCGAATGCTTGCAAAGATTGGCGCAAGATTCGATTCTATATTATTAGTCACCAAATCCTGAAAATCGTTCAAATCAATTTGACATTTTAAAATTTCACTTAAGTGATATATTTTTTTCGCCAGCCCTCATGGTGAAGTTCATTCTTCATAGGGCCAAGTAGAGGATTCTAATAAATCAAAATCATTTAAAATGCATTCATTGTCGTTTCTGTTCAATAAAAGACATAAATTCTCTTGTTGAATTCTATTTTCTAGTAACCTATGCCTAGGCATTCAGTTTATTATTTTTATTCAGTGGAATGTCTTTACACTTACTGGACTTCGTCCAATTTTCCCTCTGAGATTCCAGCTTTCTGGGACCACTCGTACCATTTTCCAAAGCTCATATGTTGCATTTAATTAATTTTCTGCACATTCTGAATGTTAGTTGACCTTACCTTCAATGCAGCTGAAAGTCATGAAAATTCTTTAAGAATGTCAATCATTCCAGCAAGGTCTTACAAGCAATTAATGCTGGCTAATCTCTTTGCCAAACCAGAATAAGGAGAAGTACGAGACAAATGCATTTATGATGCCGGATGTTCACACTACACAGGAGAAGCAAGCACCTCATGTCTCGCTCCCGGAACTCGACACATTTTAATGGAATTTCAAAGTCTCTAGCTGCAGTTTCTGGCTCAGACTTTTATTAGATTTGTGATAAATCGAATAAATTTTCTCCAAAGATATTTTGAAATGATTAATTTGTTTTATTCCACATGTTGAATCATCAAGTGCTAATTGCAATCAGTGATTCAAACAGTGCGAAAGGATGGTTTTCAGACGATTTGCAAATAACTCCGTAGCTCCTCCAGACTTTCTTTTCTCATTGTATTAGCACCATAAGAATAAAATGCAACTAAGCTGGCTTTCAAATATTCATTATTAAAGTCCCAATTATTTCAAGTGAACTGAAAATACAGAATGCTGTGGTTGGCACCAATGCTTTTAAAGCCACAAATAACATTCCCTGCATAGGAGTGGACCGAACTGTGTGCTGGCCATATTTAGCAAATGGTTCATGAAATTCCTGAAAATTTAACAATGGGCTCTCAGCCAATATAAGCAAGCCAAGTCCAGCCCATCACCAGGTGAGTAAGTCAGTCATTTACTAAGTATTTATTAAGTGCCTGCTGTATGCCAGACATTATGCTAAGCACCAGAGATACAAAGAAAGGCAAAAACCAGTCCCTGCTCTCACAGAGCTCACAGCATGCAAACTATGTACAAATAACATATAGAGAGGATAAACTGAAGGTAGTCTCTGAAGGGAAAGCAGGGAAAGGAGGACTGGGATAAGAAGGATTCTTGTAGAAGGTGGGACTTAACTAACACTTGAAGGAAGCCAGAGGGAGAGTATTCCAGGCATGGGTGCCAGCCAGTGTGGTCAAGAGAAAGAGAGCAGAGCATCATCTGCAAGCAACAGTAAGGAAGCCCATGTCACTGGATTGCAGAGCGCATGCAGTGAAGTAAGGTGTAAGGAGATTGGCAAGGTAGGAGGGGGCAGGTTATGAAGGGCTTTGAATGCCAAACAGAGCCACTGGAAATTATCAATTAGACCCGGTCAGCCCTGCGCTTGAGGAAGATCACTTTAGTGGCCAACTGGAGAATGGATTGGAGTGGGGAGAGACTTGAGACAGGCAAAATCCCCCTCCCCCCTCACCAGGCTAGCACAATAATCCAAACGGGAGATGATGAGGACCTGCCTCAGTGTCAGAGGAGAGAAGGGGGTATATTTGAAAGATATTGCAAAGGTGAAATGAGGCCTTGGCACCACACCGGATGTAGGGGGGATGAGATAGAGTGAGGAGCCTAGGATGACTCTTGGGTTGGGAGCCTGAAGCATGGGGAGGACCAGGGTGCCCTGACAATAATAGTGGAAGTAGGAGTGGCCAAGGTTTAGTGGAAGAAGACAATAAGTTCTGTCTTGGACATGTGGAGTTTTAAATTCTACTGGACATCCAGTTTGAGATGCCTGAGAAGCAGTTGGAGATGTCAGAATGGACATCAGCAGAGAAATTGGGGCTGGACAAATAGATCTGAGAGTCACAGTGAAACCACGATGAGATAGATCACCCAGTGAGACGGTGTAACAAAGAGGCAACATGGTGCAGCAGCAAAAGTGCTAGATTTTGAATCAAGAGATCTAGGGTCAGGTCAACAAGCATTTATTAAGTGCCTACTCTGTGCCAATCAAGAAATGTTTATTAAATACCTACTATATGCCAATCAATAAACATTTATTAAGTGCCTACTATGTGCCAATCAATCGGTAAATATTTATTAAATGCCTACTATGTGCCAGACACCATGCTAAGAGCTAGGAATACAAATAAAAGCAGATGAGAGTCCTTCTCTCAAATAGCTCACAGCTATACCACTTATGAACTAAGTTACCTTGGCTAAGTCACTTCCCCTCTCTAGGTCTCGTTTTTCCCATCATCTCATACTTAGAGAAGATGATCTCTAAGGTCCCTTCTACGTCTAGGGCCCCACGATTCCAATGAATAATAATAGTCAGCATTTATATATCACTTTAATGTATGAAGTACTTTACAAATACTAGCTCATTTAATCTTCACAACAACAGTATAAAGCAAGTACTATTATTTTCCCCATTTTCAGATGAGGAAACTTAGGCTGCGAGGTGAAATTACTTGCTTAGGGTCACACAACTAGTAAGTATCTGGTACAGGATTTGAATTCAGATCTCTCTTGATACCAAGAAGTCTCTCTATCTCTGTCTCCCCCCCTTCTCTCTCTCTCTCTCTCTCTCTCTCTCTCTCTCTCTCTCTCTCTCTCTCTCTCTCTCTCTCTTCCACACCCCTCTCTGACTTTATTCATTTCCATGGGCTCAATCAGCATCTCTATGCAGATGACTCGATATGTCCAAAATGGAACTCATTCTTTTCCCCCGTAACCCTCCCCTCCTACCTTCTCTACCACTGCTGAGAGCACCCCATCCTCCCAATCCATCAGGCTCCCAAACTAGGAGGCATCCTGGACTCCTCGCCCTCTCTCACCCCCCATATCCAATTTGAGAGCCAAGGCCTGCTGATTGCATCTTTGCAACATCTCTCAAAGATGCCCCCTTCTCTTCTCTGACATCACCCCCACTCAGGCACAGTCCCTTATCACCTCGCACGTAGCCTATTACAATAACCTGCCTCAAGTGGCCCTCGACTCCTTCCATTCCCCATTCAGCCTCTAAACAGCAATGTCATTTTGGTCCTCTTCGAAGATGAAGGACAACAACCAACCAGTCAATAAAGTGATTTTCCCAAAATGCAGGTTCAATCATGTCAAAAACCACCCCCACCCCCAAATCAATAGTCTCCAGAGGGTCCTTATCACCTCCAGAAACAAATACCAAATTCTCTGTTTGGCATTTAAAGGCCTTAATTCCCCAACCAGCTCCCTACCTTCCCAATCTTCTTACACTTAACGCCCCACATGGACCTTGCATCCAATAACTCTGGCCTCCAACTCTCGGCTCCTGGCATTCTCTCTGGCTGGCCTCCACTCTAGGACAGACCTCCCAGGCTTCTTCTAGTCCCAACTCCAATCCCCTCTCCTCCAGGAAGCCTTCCCCAACCCCTCTTCATGCTAGAGATTTCTCTCTGTTCATCGTTTCCCATTTAGCCCCTCTATAGTTTGCCTGGTATATATTTATTACATTAGATTGTAAGCTCCATGAGGGCAGGGATTGTCTTTCGCCTCTTTTTGTATCCCCAGTGCTTAGTCCAGTGCCTGGCACATAGGAGGCACTTGATAAATGTTGACTCATTGATAGATTGATTGCCGCATTGCTACAGCCAGATCAAAGCCTTCTTCCTGAGCTCTCATCCAATGTGACTAACTGCTTATTGGACATTCGAAAGCTGATGTCCCAGAGAAATCTCAATTCATAACAAGAGCTAGCATTTCTATTCAATTTACAGCTGGCAGGGCATTTTCACAAGCATTACCTCATTTGAGCCTCACAACAACCCTGCGAGGTAGGTGCTAGTATGACCCCCATTTTACAGAAGAGGAAACTGAGGCAGACAACAGACATGGGTCACGTAGCTACTAAGTGTCCAAGGCTGGATTTGAACCCAGATCTTTCTGACTCCATGCCTAGAATACTATCCGTCTAGCTGCCAACACTCATCTTTCCCCTCTTCCAAACCTCCCTATTATTGTCAAGGGCATCAACAGTCTTTTGGCTGCCCGAGTTTTTACAGTGTGACTATCCTGTTGGTCACCAAACCTTGGTATCTGAATCTCTCCACCATCTCTCACTGACTGACTCACATAATCACCATTGGAGTTTAGGCCCCTGTCATCTCTTGACTGGCCTACTGCAACGGCTTTCTTTTCGGTATCTCAGCCTCAGGTCTCTTCCCACTCCAATGCAGCCTCTGAGCAGGTACCAGAGTGATCTCCCTACAGCACATCTTGCCACGTCAAGCCCCCATAGAACAAACTCTAGGGGTTCGCTTTGAGAGGCCTTCAGAAGCTGCCTTACCTCTGCTTCTCAGGTTTTTATACTTTATACCCCCAACATATTCTTTGATCCAGTGACAATGAGCTTCTTTCAAGCTGACATTTTCCCTGGCTATCCTCAGGGCCTTCCCTCCTCAGCTCTGCCTCCTGGCTTCCCTGGCTGCCTTCAAATCCCAGGTAAAATCCCTCCTTCTACAAGAAGCCTTCCCTGATCCCCCTCCATGCACGGGCCTGCCCTCTGGTGATTATTTCCTATTCTTCCTGTCTAGATATCGTTTGGACACAGTCATTCGCCTATTGTCTCTCCCATTAGATTGTGAGCTCCTGGAGAGCTGAGACTGTCTGCAGCTTTTCTAAACACTTCATACGGTGATTTGCATAGTGGCTAGCACACAGTAGGAACTTCAGAAATGTTGATTAAATGACTGACTGATTAAAAATATTAAAGAGGACAGAGCCAACCACATATCCTCCCTGGGTCCATCCACTGGAGTCTACCTTCCAGGACAATACGAACATTCCAAATTCCTCCTCAAGCCCAGCCATCCAAGCAATTCCAAATCTGTCTGCTTTCATTATTATCTAACTCAGATGAATCCATCTTGTCCAGCAGATTAGCATGAGATGCTTTAGCAAAAGTTCAGCTAAAATTTAGGTCAATTTTATACACAGCATAAAATCTACCAGTTTTTGAATTCTGTCAATGAAGGAAATGAGGCTAGCATGACTTACCATGAAGAAGCATTGATTAGGCAACTACTGTGATCCAGGCATGCTGCTAAACACTGAGGATACACAATGAGGCAAAAGACAGTGCCTGCCCTCAAGGAGCTCACAATCTAACAGAGGAGGGTGAAGTCTAATGAAATGGCTCACCGCATAACACACAGGCTAACCATATAACGGAGGGGCTCACCGTATAATGGAGAGGTTCACTGTGTAACAGAGAGGCTCCCTGTATAACGGAGGGACTCGCTGTATAACAGAGGGTCTCCTCATATAACAGAGGGGCTCACAGTATAACAGAGGGGCTCGCGGTATAAAAGAGGGGCTCGCGGTATAACGGACAGGCTCACAGTATCACAGGTTATAATCACTGCTTTGCTATCTAGATGTTCATCAACCAGCACTTTAACAATCTGTGCTTGAATCTTGTCAGGCATACAAGTCAAGTCCATTGGCCTTTGTTATACAGACACTGTTCTCTTCCCTTCTGGACAAATTAGAAAACATTTACCCTCTTATAATCTTGTAAGAAGACATAAAAGGGCCACGGCAATTGCAGCAATCCACCTGAGTTTCACGGCACCATCTTTCTGCAGTGGAAAATGCCTGGATCCACAGATTGGAATGGAAACACTGATTCTTTCCATTTCAGGACAGCCCTTTTCCTGAAACAGGGGTATAAAACACAGGCAGAACTGCAGTACCATCTGCTCTTCCTTAGGATAAATGGATCCCATGGCAAACCCTCTGCTTGGTTTCCCCTTAAAACCCACAGGTTTTCTGAGCCACCAAAGTCTACCAGGAGTGTAGAACTCCCTAAGGCCAATGGAGTTCACCATGGACCCCTAACAGGGAAAGTGAATCAGCTATGGAACACTAGGTAAGAGGCTGCCAGGAAAATGTTTGAAAATGTAGATGATCTGAGCTACTAGCGCTCACTGTAAGTGCATGCAATGGAGACTTGACTGGATTCCAGCCCTCCCTAAGTCCCCCATGCTTGTAGGGATTAGGC